>RJWJ010003513.1:0-85474 GCA_004363605.1 Indri indri | reverse complement strand
TGTCTAGCATGCATCCCAATTTAAGAAAGGCTTTTATTAATACCATGTACCCCTTGAAGAAACACCAGATTACGTTTGGCTCAGTGCAGCTCTAACTTCCTACAGAATTAAGGGTTCGATTTATTTTTTTTAATAACCAATCATCATAAAGTGAGAATCTTATTAAGAGTATAAACTCTGGAATCCATGTGAGTTGGAAACTCAGCTTCACCATTTGCTGACCATAAGCCCTTGAGCAAATAACCAAGAGCATTTTTAAAATTAAAGTAATAATAGTACCTACCTTAAAGGTAGAAAAGGTTGGATGGGAACCTGCATATAGTGCTTGGGTACTATGTCCCTGGTACATAATAAATACTTAATTTAATAAATATTAGTTATTATTCCTATTATTATTATTATTATTAATGGGTTTTCAATTACCTTATCTGAATCTGAGAAGTACTCAGAGTTCTTAAATTTTTTTTTAATACCATAAGTAAAAGCAGAGAAATGTCACTGCTTCACAAATCCTATGGGACTATCACGTGTACTTTTCCCACTCTTCTTACTCTTGCTTTTTCCAACAAGTGTCTGGATGTAACTGGTTCCCTCATCAGGGGCTCTCCTGGGCTCCTCTGGTACAGTGTTTACTGAATCCACTTGTTTGGGTGCACACTTTTTTTTTTTGACAGAGACCATATTTCTTTTCAAAGAAAACTTTATAAAACATATCTAACCACATTTGAAGTTTATATTTTGTTTTATGCAAAGAGTCCTTACATGTTAGCTTTGAGATGCACCTAATAGTTGGTCATCTTTAACTAGAAGGACAGACTAATGTGGGCTGTCAGTGCACTGAAAGCTGGAAGGAGCTCCTGCTTCCCCTGGAGAAGGTGGCATCAGGGGTGCCCAGTTAGCTCCCACAAAGACCCTTCCTTTAGGAGGACCCAGCTGTGTTATTCTGAAACTCAAAAACCAAATTCTGTATACTTGCCAGTAAAGTGAATGAAAATGATCAAAATATCCATGTGGCTGTAGAAGAAACAAAATAAAGCAGATGGGATTAATTATATTAATATTAATGGGGCAGAGCGGAGGGACGCGAAAGTAATCAGGGTTGGGTTTCCCAGAGAAGGAGAAGCAGCAAGGACAGAGGCTTGGTTTTCACCCAGCTATTAGCCAGGCTAGCTCAATGCCCTGTTGATTATTTGATTTCTTAGGAGTTTGGGTCAATAGTTATAGAACCTGTTTCTCTTTTTTTGTTTATTGATACTGATGAGTTCTGAATTGGAACTCTCTTGGTTGGGGTCAGTGGCCACTTGCTTGGGGTGATGTCAGAGAGGGCAGTATCGTCCAGTGTTTAGGAGTGCAGCCTAGCTTTAGCTCCTGGCTCCACAGTCCGCCGGCTGTGTGACATTGGGCAAGTAAACTGTCCATGCCTCTGTGTCCTTATCTCCCAAATGGGAGAGAATATGAATTCTTGCTTCGTTATGTTGCTGTGTCAATGAAATGAATCAATACAGATGGTCCCCAACTTAACAACGTTTATCGGGATGTAGCCCCATGGTAAGTCGAGGAACATCTGTACATAGAAGTGGGTTACAAGAGTGCTGGACACAAAGCCATCTGTAAACATTTGTTAGCCGAGGTGAGGAGGATAAATGGTGACAACAGTGATACCAGGCTCCCCCATCCACCCTCACCACCATCATACTAAACTATCTGTTTCTCCTACTGCTATTTTACCATTCAAAATATATTCAGTAGAACCCAAGTGTTAGGGTTTATAGGGAAACACAAACGCATCTAATCTCATTTTAAGGATAAGAGCTGAAGCCAAGAGTGGTTAAGTCCCACAGCTCGTTATAGACAAAGCCAAGTCTAGAAACCATAGTCTGCAGAATTCCAATTCATTTCAACCCCGCAAACTAGCTTACAGCAGAGCCCATAAAGGGTGGGGGGAACAAAAACAAAATGGAATTGAGACGTTTGGAGGAGGGAAAAATGTTCAGCGTCAAACCATTCCTCAGAAAGTGGAATACAAAACTAGATAAGATTTGTGGTTTCAAAAAACAAGCAAATTTTCTTTTTATCTCTGGGCTCTGGTGAATATGGGGGAATTAGTTTGTTACAGCTCAAAGAGTTAAACTGCAGTGAAAAATAAAATGCAGATGTGTTGCTGTTGTGAGCAAATGCAGCTGGGTATTTCTGGAAGAAATACTCTCTCAGAAATTCATCGGTGGGGGCAGGACGGGTAAGGTTTGTGAGGTAAGGGGTGAGGAGTTCTTCATGGGAGTTTTATGAGCTCCCAGGAGTAGAGGACAGTCACCATGAAATAAGACTTTGAGAAGTCCCAGAAAAAGAAAGTTGGGAGTTTTCCAGTGAAACTTTAGATTGAGAAAGAAAATAAACCCACGTTGTGCTAAACAAGATGGTGGATCCAGTTCAGAGAAATTGAGTAAGAGATGAAATTCCCAGAATCACAAGAAAATCTAATGACAGACTTTCCCTGAGGAGCACCCAGATCAAAAAGCTGACTCAGGGGGTCTCTCTCTACAGGTTGCTGAGGAAGGGCCTGCCACAGTTGGAGGCTGGAAGGGGTGGCTTGGAAGTGAGTCAAGGAAAGACCCCAAACCCACAGGGACAAAGGGAGTTGAAAAGAGTGGTTTGGCTTAGTGGAAGGAAGAGAGGTTGGTCAAGAGAGGCCTGCTGACAGGAAAGCGGCTGAAAACAAGAAGCATCTGGAAAGGGCCACTTAATGCTTTAAACTCATGCCAAGCTAATTGAGTAATGTGAGCTTATGTTCTTGTAAATTATTTCAACTGTATATAGTTCTTCCCCTGAGATTACCTTACCCTGCAGTTCAAGATTGGTTGTGTGTTTGAATAGGCTCTGAGTGTGCTATACTCTGTGCGTGCACACCATTTATTGATAGTGTACATTCCCAGTGCTGCACACCGACTCGTTCAGTTTTCACAATTGAATTATTTAATGTGGTATGATAATGTGGTATGATAATTCCCATGTTGCATATGTAGACACCAAGGCTCTTCCTTGCAGGGCTGTTTGACTGTGGCACCCTTAATTCCTAACCCCACATTGTCGTATCATGAAAATACTTGTGGAAAGAGGAGAATGCATGTACGAGTGTGTATTTCTGCCACTCCTTATTATAAGGAGGCTCTCTTCTTTCAGCCAACTCTGAACCATGATGTCATTTGACTTAAGAACCTCTTCTTGAATGCCTGGAACATACCCCTCAGTTCCCAAAGCTGAGGATGCAGGTTCTAACTGTGATCGAAATGAAGAATCTTGCTGTTCTTCACTCAGGGCCTTCCCCGAACCCTGATCTCCTACCCCTTTGCTTTCCTCACAGGCAGCTCCCCAAATCTCAGCCTGCCTGTTTTGTTTTTGCATGGAAATCAGGAAATCTAGGTCAGTTTATCCAAGTAGAAAGTGTTATTTTATTGAGTTAACTGTGTGTAAACTGCACCTCTTTGCTTTGTAGAAACAAAGTCCCTTGTGTCCAGGGCATTGTCTCTGGAAGTTTTCAGAGGCTTCCAAGTAGTCACTTAGATTAAAGTCAACAATGAAAACTCTTATTTTTTTTTTCTCGGAAATAGTGTTTCCCAGTAACAAATGTCTGTCTTTTCGACTGTTTTATCAGACACTAAATCAATTCAACCTTTTGCTTGGGGAAGGACTTTAAGTACATTGCCAGTGCCCCTATGTCAGTGTCCAGAAAGATTGGAATCCACCTGACAGAATGGGAGAGGCTTAGACCCGTTTCATAACTACAGAACTTCCTTATTATTCCTGTAAGTGGATCCAGTAAATATCATTAAACCCATCTGGTTATCAAAAGAGAAAGGGGGCCTTTTGGTTGCTAAACATCATTTTAAACTCTATTGTCTTCTCATCCCAGTTATAGATATCTTATAATTGTGATTTGTTAAAAAAAAAGTCTTAATATTACACCAGTGATGTTTATCATAAAATTTTTTCAACATTTTAAAGCAGCACAACTCAAAGTTTGTTCCGTGAAGCAGAGCTGGCTCAGAAACCGTTTGTTTCCAGGCCCATTGAGATCAGGACAGAAGCTGAGAGGAGGCATTTAGAAACTGTTAGCAATTTGATATTGCTGCAACATTCAAGCAGCATTTCATTTTCCTAGTAGTTCTTCTTTACTGTATTTTATAAAAGTATTTGTCCAAGATAGATTAGAAATACACGATTAAAAAAAACACAAAAAACAAAAATCCTTGTCCTTTTTCACAGTAGTTTGAGAAAAAACTATCACGTAGCATTCGTCATCTCATTTGATGCTGCCTAGTTTTGCAAGGGAGCCGGTGATTGCATTTTAAGCCCCATTTTACAGATACATAAACTTGACGCCACTGATATCATGTTTTAGTTCCTCTTACCAGAAGCCAGCACTTTACAAGGTACCACTCTGCTAATCATGGATAAGTTAAAGCAAGCTCAAGTGCAGACACTCTTGCCTAAGCTTTTTTTAAAAGGAGGTTTCTCTGCGTGCGGCTAATCTTGAATAGTCTATGAACAAACAGATAACCTTTGATGACACTTGAGTTCTCTCAATTCATAAAACCATTTGGACACAAACAGACTGGCCAACCCCTGTGCTTCCCAAAGCAGTTGAAAGATCCTAACTGCCTAGAAGTTTTAGGCTTGAAAGAGACCCCGGGGCAACCACACAGACCCCGGCATTGACCCATCCAGCGGACAGCCTGGGTACCATGGGACAACATTCTGTTTTGGGGCAGCGGGGATGATTAGACAGTCTCTTCTCATGTCATTCCCATTCCTGCCTCTCTAACTCCTACCTCTCGGCCCTATATCTACCTTCTCAAGGTATTGAAATAAGTCCCAGTATTTGGTCATAGACATTGTGCCCCTTCTGAATCTCCTTCCTCCACCCCAAACCAAATATCACTAGTTTTTTCACTGGTTCCTTATGTGGGATGGCTTCAAGAATGCCCCACCCCTAGTCTCACACCTGGCCACACTCCCTACTTTCTCTTTAGTCAAAGTCCATCCTAAAGCAGGGAAGTCCCATTGACTGAACCTGGTATTCCGGAGGCGGTCTGTCCAGAATACAGGAAAATGGTCATCTCCCTCAATCCACACACTGTGTTTCTTATAATGCGGTCTAATACTGCATTGCCTATTTTGCATCCTCAGCACGTTGATGTCTTACCCTAAGATTAAAGTGCTGAGTTGTTTTAATATGAATTTCTTCATTTGGTTAGATACTTTATTATTGACCCACTGATTTACTAATTGATTGATTTCTTCCTTCACCTACCATCCAACCAAGCAGCCAGCCAGTCAAGCAGTGGAATCTGTAATATCTGCTTCATGATTTTAATCCCACAAGATATTTTGAGAAGAAATCATGCTCAGTGGAAGGAAAGCGGTTTAGGCCTTTTAATCTTCCCAGTTAATTTGATCTGGAGCCTCAGTGTCTGTGTGGGCCCCAGTTCTCTGGTCCACACCTCAGGGTATAGTTAGCCAATTAACTAAATCCCAGCTAGCCGAACTCTCTAGAGTCTGAGTTGATCAGCGAGCTCCATGGTAGACACTGGCGGTTTTTAACTGCCACCCTCATCCTCCTTCCTCTTTAGAATCACTAATTAAGGAGCTTTCTTTGCTGTTCATTCTGCGACATCTGTTTTGTTAGCATCCAGATCCGATTGTACCCAGCATCCCTGCCCCTGAGGACATGGTCACTGCATCCTAGAACCACACCAGACGTTTTATGTGGGTTGTCTCAAGGGGCTGGGGATGGAGGAGGAGTGGGAGGGAGATTATTAACATTACTGTTTCACATGTTATAATGAGCATGCATGATTTTGTAATTAAGAAGAGTAATAACAGAAAAGATTAAAGAGGAGAAAGAAATCACCCCTACTGGCTTGTTGTCTAGGGTCTACTCAGGTCACAGTGGGACCTTCCTCCTCAATGGCTGCCTGGTTTACTCATATTCCACTCATTTCTTAATTCCTTGCACTGGGGCGTTTACCCCTACCATTCTACAAAGGGGGAAAAAATACTTTTTCTAAGTTCACTGATGACCTAAATCAGGAATCAATAAATTGTAGCCTGTGGTTCTAATCCAGCCAGTCACCTGCTTTTGTTAATAAAGTTTTATTGGAACACAATAATGCCTATTCGTGCATATTACAGTCTACGGCTGCTTTCCCAGTACAACCACAGAACTGAGTAGTTGTGACAAAGACTATATGGCCCACAGAGCCTGAAATATTCACTCTCCGGCCCTTTCCCTTTATAAAGATCATTTTGTTGACCCTTGCTCTGCATCACTAAATCCATTGATTGGGCTGCTCCAATAGCCCTGAATAATTTCTCACCCTCCTCAGCCTCTTAGCTGCCTTTGCCTCTCAGGACCCCCATTCTGGCAAATATCTTCCCTCACCCACTGTAACTGAATCTCATTATTTCTCCTTTTTCCTATGACCATTCTTTTTTCCGGCTTCCATTCTGACATTTACTCACCTGTAAACATACACGAGGGCACAGTTTTTTGTCTTTTTTGTTCCCATCTGTGTCACCAGTGCCTAGAACAGCACCTGTCGAGTAGATGAATGAGTCTAGCTCTGTCTGGAGGAAAGTTGAGTCAGAACCCTTCCTTTCACATCACCTTGCAGAAAAGTCCTATTTGGACTTCATAGGTGAACAGGTAGATCCCACAGTTAGTCAAAAGAGGAGAGTTTAGCTTGGAGTCATGAACATTTTTTCTTATACAGCCAAGACCCTGGGTATTTAGGGAACTGCTTTCCATTTCATTGGACCCAACACTTGACTCCTTATTGTCACTTATTAGAAATACGTATAGGATGCAGGCAGGCAGTAGTGCTTCTGTAAATCTCCTCCATTCACCTCCTAATTTGGTCCAGTCTCCCAGGACTTTACAAAACCATTCTCTGGTCCCTTCCTTCCATGGACTCCTAGCCCTCTTTGTGGCCACCGCCGTGGTACTAGATGAAGATTCTGCCATTCATTTTGGGAAAGTTGGTTATTTTTCCCCTATCTATGCACAGCCGATTTAGATCATGTTTGTCAAATAAATTATTGTCCTAAAAAGGAAGAGAAGGAGGGAGGGAGAAAGGAAAGCTAAGTATAACTTAAGCCCTTTCTAATTATGATTAGGGTTGGCAAAGAGGAATTTTCACTTTGTATGCTAATGCTGATCTATCTGCAGTGGTGGCTGGGATCTGTTTGCTTCATTGGATGCTGAGGCTGTATTCAGGTTCAGCGGGAAAAAGAGCTAGGACGAATTAGTGCTGTCTGCTATGGGTGTTGAAAGAAGGGAGTTGCAGCTTACAGACATGTTTTTCTATTCCACTTTTGGGCTTTTAAGCCATTGTCTACAAAAAAAGCTTTTAAAAATGATTATGTGAGTAGAATATTAGGCTGCCTGTTTTGGAACAATTGGGCCTCCTCATCCTCTGCAATAAGCAAAAGGGACAGGTACCTGGATTTTTCATCCTATCAAAACCATACCTAGTGGGGTAGAAGTAATTTTTCCAAAGGAAATTGGGATGATGGTAAGGTGGAGAAATAGATACAAAGAACTGCTCCCCCACCAACCAACCAAACTGTCTAGAGTCCACTACAGGGTATAGTCAAGAGTCTCCTATTTCTATTATAGTATTAATAAAAGCTGTTCAGTTAAGTCTTAATTTATCTGAGAATGGCTCAAGACTGCTGGAATTTAGCCAAAATAGAAAATTTAATGTAATGAAACTTTGCAGCTATTAATACATGTGCAGACACTTCTGAAAAAGTCATCATCCCTTTACCCTCACCCGTGCCCTTGTGCGATGGGCATTGCCCTGGACGTGGCCACGAACATGCCTAACAGCATGAGCAGCTGCCGTGGAGCAGGTTATTAGTGAGTTTATGGAGCACTTGCTAAGGGCCCTATCAAGTACTTTACATCCATTTTCTTGCATAATCCTCACAACAGCTCTGTAAAGTATGTGTTATTGTCTCTGCTTGCAGGTGACGAATCAGAAGCAAGGAAAGCTAAGTGGTTTGCTCACATAGCTAGTGGTGGTGGTAATCCGTCTGATTCCTAAGCCTGTACTCTTGATCACACACTAATTCAAAATTATAGCATTTCTGTATGCTAATAAATCTGAACTGTAGGCAGTTTTGCACCCCAGAAAACATTGGCAATGCCCGTTGACATTTTTGGTTATTACAACTGGGGAAGGTGCTACTGGCTTCTAGGGGGGTAGAGCCAGGGATGCCGCCAAACATCCTGCTATGCACAGGACAGGCCCCACGACAAAGAATTATGACTGAAAATCTCAGTCATGCCGAGGCAGAAAAACCATAAATATCCACATGCGTATGCATGGTTTGTGACCACATAAGGTACACACAGAGCTTTGGTGTCTGAACAGGCAAATGACGTGGTTCTTAAAAGACAAAGCTCATTGTGAGTAGGGATTGGCTGCTAATATTTTCTTAATTAACTAGGAGTTGCCAGAAAGAAATCTTTCCTAATGTCCCATCAGCTTCTACTCTTCTTGACACATGTCCTCCAAAGAGGACAAAAAGTCCAGTGAGTCTGTTCAGGCAGTGAAACTGATTAAATCCTGTGTTCCAAGTTGGCCCTTCCATGAGTGCCTCAATAACTCTGCAGCCTGGAGGGGCAGCCTGGAAAATTCACTCTTTCTGGGTAGTTGGCTGTTTGCAAAGCAAGGCTGAGGTTGGCCAAGGGGGTCATGGTTGTCCTGTTATCAGATTATGTTGCTATATCCGCCCATTGCCCATCTGTGGCCCATTGGGGAACTATTAAGCCAGCAGCGCTGACCTAAGTGAGATGGACGATAGCAATGTTCCTTGGAATGATGGATTGACTCGAGGGATGGCGTAATAGCATGCCAGTGGGGGTTAGCACATGGGCTGCTCTAACAGGAGTGGAGCTGTCTGTTCTCCACAAAGATGAGCGTGATTGGAAATGCACAAGTAACCTTCATCTGTAGAATGCGTCCTACGATCTTCAAAGAAGGGCAAGCACCAAGCCTGCGGCAGACTGACCTGAGCTTAACACAAGAAACTATCTATGATTTGGTCATGTATTGCAATAGCCTTTATCATCTCCTTCCTGGAAGCTATTTTAAAGAAATAATGAAAAATATGTATAATGATAACGTATAAAGATGTTCATTGCAGCATTATTTATGTTAGCATAAAATGCATAGTAACACAAAGGACTAGCAAGAAAAGATTGGCTATATAAATTAACTCATACCCACAGATGCGAACATTACACAGCTGTTGAAAGCAGCTTTTTTCAAAGGCTATTTAATGACATAGAAAAAGATCCACAATATTAAGTTTAAATGAAAAACAAGATCAGAAAAAAAATGGATATTATATGATCTATGTTGAAAAAACATATAAAGACATAGAAAAAACAGTAGAATATGAATCAAAATATCAATGGTTTATTTCTGGGATGTGGATTAATTATTATTTATGTTTTCTTCTTCGCAAATTTCAGTACTTTCCGAATTGTCTGCAATGAGCCTATGTTGCTATTTTTAAAAATAGTACTGTTTTTTTCTTTCAAAATAAAGTAGCTTTTCTCTGACACTGTAAGTTTCTCACACTGTGTGGAGACTCTGGGAAGGTAGTTACTCAACACCTAATGTAGCAACTGTCCCCACCAAAAACTAATTACTACCTAGAAGATTGCTTAAGTCAGTTCATCTCCTGCCTGTGTCTCTTGTCACACTCACCCCAGTGTTAGCTGAACAGCAAACAACCCTCCTCCTCTTCCTTGTGGGGGTAAATTGCGTAACTTCTGGTGAAGTTGCTGCCTGGCCCATTTGGTGTGGTCATTTCCCCAAGCCCCTCTTCAGAGTGCTGCTCCGGTACATGCACACCGTAGGCAATGTCTCCAAGGGGAGGCCACCTGCCCTGAGCACCGCCAACTACCTTTCTTTTTGGAGCAACTCTCTCTGGAACGTGTAGGTTTTTGTCCTAAACTGAGGACATCTTTCCAAGCAGCAGCCTATGGCAGAATCTGTGGTTGTCATTGTTGCATTAACAACAACAGCTCACCTGAGCTGTTGGTTTCAAGAACTGGGATAAAGGAGATTTGGGGATTTGTTCTGTTCTGTGTACATTTTCTATTTGGCACACCTTTATAGTTTTCTCCTAAGAAAGATGGCAGTGATGGGCTTTACTAAATCACAAGAAAGTTCTCTTTGTCTGCTTTGTACCCTCGCCTCTCAAAGGTGCTCAGTGTGGCTCAGGCGTCTGCGGGTCAGGCCTCTTAGCCTGTCGTGATTTGCTGTTGTATCCTCTCCTTCCAAGCCAGGAGCTGCCTGAGAACCTGGGTTAAGACTGTTTAACACAGTACGACTTGGAGGGGCTCCCTTCTCAGGCAGCCGGCGTTCAGTTCCCACGCTCTTCATTCTCATTCCCTCCGTGCCCCTGTGCGTGCGGTGGGCACTGTCCTGAGCAGCTGGTGAAGACAGAGAAGGAGGGCAGCCCTGGGATCAGGGCTGTGAAGATCAGACAATGTCTCTCCGCACTGCACCCCTCCCGCAGCTCCCACACGGGCAGCTGCAAACCCACAGCCGAAGAACTGCGCCTCCTGTCTCTGCCCAGCATGCCGCCTCCCCTTCCAGAACCTTTATCCACAACAAAGATTTGCTGAGGGCTGAGGGTGCATCAGGCACTGTTCTGGGTGCTAGTGATAGCGTGTGAACAATTCCTAAAATTCCTGCCCTTCTGGAGCTTACATTTTATGGGGGGAGAAAGATAATAAAGAAAATAAAATAAGGAGTGAAATCCAACCAGGAAGGGAAAAGGGTTGCAATTTTTGATGAAGTAGTCCAGGAAGGCCTCACGAGATGGGGGCATTGCAGTAAAGCCTCGAAGGCGGTGAGGGAGAGAGTGGCTCTCCGGGAGGGGAGGAGAGCTGTGCGTTCTAGGCAGAGGGAACAGCCAGTGCAAAGGCGCTGAGCTGGAGTGTGCCCTGGATGTGTGGGGCCATCAGGGATTCAGTGTGGCTAGAGGGGAATGGATGAGTGGAACAAGGCAGGAGAAGGACTCAGAGAGGCCACAGGAAGACATCCTGTGATCATGGGCCTGTGGGACTTTGTGCAGACTCCTGCCTTTCCTCCAGGTTCGATGGTGGCAGGTGTTTGGGGCCGGAGAGTGAAACCCTTGGGTGAAGGATCTAGCTGGCTGCTCTGTTGAGCACAGACTATAGGGGAGGGGAGGATAGAAGCAGAGAAAGCTGTGAGGAGGCTCCGGAAGCTAAGCAGGTGAGAGACACTGGTACTCTGGACAGGTGGGAGCAGCGAGTGGTGGGAAGGCCTCCAGTAATCACGGCCCTCTCTACCGCTCACTCATCCAGGCCTGGTTTTCCAAGAGTCACTGACTAGTCCGAGAACCTGATTAGTGCCACAGAAAAGCTACTTTCTTCTGAACAACAAAAATACCCTTTTAAGAATAATTGAAGAAACATAGGGTCACTGCAGACAATTTGGAAAGGACTGAAATTTATAAAGAAGAAAATATAAATCACAATCAATCCCTAGAAATACACCTTGTTAAATTTTGATTTATTCAATTCTTCTCTCTCTCTCTCTCTCTCACACACACACACACACACACACACACACACACACAAATTTTTCTGATCTCATGTTTTAGTTAAACTTAACATTGTGAATATTTCCCCCATGTCATTAAATGGTCTTTGAAAAGATAGTTTTAATGGCAGCATAATGTTCCTTCATAGGTGTGTGAATAGCCATTTGCTTATTGGAGAATGGAGCTTACAGGTACAGCCCTGATGGATTTCCTAAAATATCACCCCCAAGTCAGATAAGCTTACCTGCCCAGTAAGGGCAAGGTTGGTACCTGAAAGCCTCTTCTCAGGGCAGAACCTGCTCTTGGGAGCTTCTGTGTCATGGAGCAGCGGTCCCCAACCTTTTTGGCTCCGGGGACCGGTTTCATGGAAGACAGTTTTCCACAGATGCCGGAGGTGGTGGGAGGCAGAGCTCAGGCAGTGATGTGTTGGGGAGCAGCTGTAAATACAGGTGAAGCTTCACTCACTTGCCCACTGTTCACCTCCTGCTGTGCACATCCCCTCCCAAGTTTCTGGAAGGCAATTTTTCCGTGGATGGCAGAAGGGGTGGGGGCAGCGGAGCACTGCAGCCCAGCCCCTAACAGGCCAAGGACTGGTCCCGCAGGTACCAGAGGTTGGGGACCGCAGTCTTAGAGAACAGGCCCATGTGCCCTTCCTGCAGTCAGGCAGGCACGGAGAAGGCCTAGAAGAGCTTGAACCCAGAATGCCAAGTGTCCTTCCTCAGACTCACCAAGAGAAGCCTCTCTTCCTCCCCAGGAAAATGAGAAAGGGAGGCCAGGAGTGCCGCCCTGGCGAAAGACCTGTTTAAACATGAAAACCCCAGGCCGGGGAAGCAGAGGTGCCCTCCTGCTAGTGTGGTTTCAACAGACTAATGAATGTCAAGTACTTGGTCCTGGCAAACGCTCAAGAAATGTCATCTTCCCCCTTCCCCTGTCATTGCCAGGGAAAATTTCATAAAGTAAACATTCCCATGTGCCACTCTAATGGGCCAAGCTGAATTTTTGGGCAGTCATTCCTATTTGTGCCAACCGAGTGAACCCTCTCTATAGGATGTAGGTCCGGTTTCGTGAGTTTCCCTTGGATGTCAGAGGTCACCCTTCTCACCTTGTATACGTGTGAGTATACTCAGGAGAAGAAAGGACAATGATCCCCCAAGCAGGCCAGTCTCTTGGTGACCTCAGTTGGAATTCAGTAATTCTTTATGGATGGATGGATGGACATATGGAAGGAAGAAAGGGAAGAAGGAAGGATAGAGGGTGGTGGCCGAAAGGAAGAAAGGGTAAATTAAGACAAAGTCATTGTATCTTTTTTCTCTGAAAAGATGTGAGGGGAGTAATGATTTTACATAATCCAGTGTAGTCTTTTTTTCTCAGGTGTCATAAAGCGCCAATATGAAAATTCCTCATTTCTATTGGAAGAAAGTAAAGAGTCACATTATAATCTAAATAGCATATTTTATCTGTTTGAGCCTAGCAGAGGAAGATGGGTGATTTTCTAGCTTGAGTGACATAAATCTGTGCCCCTCCCAATAAAATATATTGGTTTTGCTGTGATTCATTTGATTTTTTTTTTTGAAGTGGACCGTGGCTTGTGTGCAGTGGATGAAGTAATTGGAGTGAGTGCTTCTCCCTAGAGACAGAATCAATCACTGTTGTAGAAGATGGTGACATTTTAGAAAGAAACTCTGAAGAAAATGTCATGCTTAAAAAATTAGATTTAAACACACTGGCTCCAGATTGATTTTTATTACACTCAGATGGATACCCTGATTGATTATCAGTCTTACAAATGTTTAGCACATTTCTCACTTCTCTAATAATCAGAATAATCTAATTTTCAATGTCATTTAATGTACTCTATTGAAGGTTATAATAGATCATATTTCTAATAAAACACAGCAATTATGTAATGAATAATACAGGAGGACCAGCATTCAGGTTCCCTTGATTTTAAGGCAGTGCCACGAGAAGGTCTTAGACAAACCCATTCCTTTAAATGTGATGTGCATTCTAAGTCTTCACCTGCACCATATAGGGTGTTTCTTTTTTCCTTGCTGGTGACCTGAATGGAACTTTGCCAGAAAAGTTGGCCCTCCCCCCAACACACAGAAAAAAACCATTTGGGGGAGGAAATAGCAAGTTTTGAATCTTTTTAATATATGTCATCAGTGCACCTGAAGAAAAGTGCCGGGTTGCTAAGTTATTTATTAAGTTTTTCTAGTAATTGCTGCTTTCTTCCCATTTTCTGATATACATTCCCTAGAGAAATACCATATTTTAGTTCTAAATATTTTTCCAATATCCATTGTAGCAGCGCCTGACATTATAGATGTTTTAGGTTAAGCCATGGGGTATCTAATTTGGGGAAGGTTTGACTCTATATTTGGAGCTTAGTACTTAACCTGGTTATGTTTACTTTTGTTTTGTTTTTGTTTTTCCCCCCTCCAAGAGGCCTGACTCACTTTGGGAAGTAAGTTGTGCTTTTTATATTTGTGGCTTCTTACCAATCCCAGTCGTGTCCAAATCTAGGTTAGCGATTATGAATTCCCCTATGGCTTGCAGCTCTGTTTGATCTGGCATGTATCAAGTGGTATCAAAACCTGGTGGCCCAGTGAACAATAGCACTTGAGGAATTTCTCTTTTTGTGCTGTGTTCTCAATGAGGGGTTTTTAGGGACAGGTAGAAAAAGGTACTGAAGAGTTATCAGGCCCGATGGTATTTAGAGACTAAAAAGAGGGGCATTAGGCAGAAGGCCCGTTCCTAAAATCGGTCCTAGATATGAACCTGGCAAAACAAGAACTTCAGAAGATCTGAAGTTTCCAGGAGATCTAAGCAGAACTAAATTATGGGCCAGCACAAACAAGATACTATTTAACAGCAGTGAGTATCGAGCCCTGATTCAGACTCAGCCACATCAGTAGTGGAAATACGGGTTGGGGAAGGCCAGAGCTGAGGATCTAATGACCACAAGCTCGCCATGAACCAAGTCTAGGTAGTAACGTGTCCTCCCTTTTAAGGTGTTTGGTTAATCAGATCATGAAAAACCACCAGGACCCTCTGAATTTGTGGCTGATCAGAGCATACCTGGAAACGTTATTGTTTTTTTGTTCTTAGCATCTCATTTTAAGAGAGACGTTATGTAGAACTGAACATTATCCAAACCAGGTTGACCACGATGGCATGAGATCATAAAGCTGTGTGCTATGAGATATAATTAAACACATTGGAAATTCATAGAATGGAGAAAACCAGATATAGGGAGAAGATAATTGCTCTAAACTATTGTAGGGGCCGTGAGAAAAAGGAAAGTCATAAAATTTGCTACCATTTATTGAGTACTGGATCTTTTCAACACCCCTGTTAGATCATTACCACTCTTTGATAGTCATGGCAGGTCACACAGAGAGGCCAAATAAATTTCACAAATTTAACAACTACTAAAAGTACAGAGTTAAGATTTAAACCCAGGTCTCTCTCACCCAGATTTTGTGATCTTGCCATAACTGAGACTCTCTGTAAACTGAATCTAGATAATATGCAAGGTTCCTTCCAGCTGTAGAATTCTGTAGGTCTCTATTCAGGATATGAGTTCAAAAATCATTTCCTAATAGTTGGAAACACTCCTTGCGTAAGGAGGGAATATTCTCTTCTGGTATTCAAGATAAGATGAGATTAACCTGAGGTAAATGGAGATTGAGAGAATAAGGACCCATTTGCAATTAGGATACTTGGCAGTAAAAGCTGTCCATGCTGTTAAAAACATCAGTTCATGAGACATCATGCAACTTTTTAGAGCTTTGAGAAAAGGGAGGGTGTCCATTTTAGTTCATTTGGGCTAATAACAGAATTTGATTTATCCCAGTTCTGGAGGCTGGGAAGCCCAAGATCAAGGTACTGGGAGATATCTGGTGAGGGCCAACTTCCTGGTTCATAAACAGCTGTCTTTTTGCCTCACCTAGCAGAATGGGGAAGCAGGCTCTCTCAGGACTCTTATAAGACCACTAATTCCATCCATGAGGGCTCACTCTCATGACCTCATCGTCTCCCAAAGGCCTCACCTTTAACTACCATCACATTGGGGATTAAGTTTCAACATATGAACTTGAGGACACAAACTTTCAGCACACACCACTGTCTACCTTGAAAGGTTGAGAAGGGTATGGCCTATAAAATTTATGACAAAAATCATCTTTGAAAAATCATCTTTAGTGGCAGGGTCTTAGTAGAGTAGTTAGGGTGTCAAGGAGAGGTTTTAAATGATGTCATTATAGTAAGAACCTAAGGTTACCTGAACAGGCCACAGGATGGGGCCCCACAAGAGAGCATGAATAAGGATCTATCTGTGGAACCAGACAGATGGTTTTAGCTCCAACAGTATTATTTTTATTAATGCTTTTACTTTTTATTGTCTCATATTGTCTTTTCCCATCTTTTGCAGATAAGCTATTGTCTGCAAAGCAGGATGGGTCTGCCCCTCCCACTTGAAACAGGGGCCCCAAGATGGATTTTGGCACCACTCACTGAGATGGCAGCATGGGAGGAGAAAGAATGATGTAGAGCAGCTAAAGAGCCCCTTTCAGGGAGAGGATCCGTGTGTAAGGTGCTAGAGATGTCCAGTGGGCAGCTGGATAGTCACATCTGATAGTTAGGAAAAAGGTCTGGATATGTGAGTCTTCTGGATATATGTGCTTGCTAGTGGAGGGCTTGGGCATGGACCTCAGGACACGTATGAGTGAGAAGAGGGGTATGGACACTTCCAGAGACAGGGAAGCCTTTACATGGGCTGCCAGACAGGCCTTGTGGGGATCCCAAAATGCAGGTGTCTCAAGGCAAGTGTCTCTTAGCTTTCTCAATCAAGCCTTCCATCTCTTTCATAAATCTGGGAGTCAGCAGTAGTTCTGAGAGAGGAGAATCCCAGTCCAAATCTACCTGCATTCCTCTTTTTAAAGTTACTTAGCTCAAGGCACTTTTTAATACCCATGTTTTGTAATTCTATTTTTTAAAGTTGGGAGGCATCCTAAAACGTTCCCATAGCCCACTGACCCTGCCCTGTTTTTAAATAAACTCGGATATGAGCGAGAGCCCGGGGATGAGATAGCAAAGCCAGTAATCATAGTTGACCACAGGCCCCTCGGCAGTTAAGGTACATGGTAGCAAAAACAGTCTATGTGATTGAAAATGGCAGTTCCTGGAGCTGACCAACCATTGTGCAATTTCCTGAATTTGGTCAAAAGATTATGGGGTGAGTAGGGGAACAGGCTGGGCAGGAGAAAGAAAGTCTGCTGAAATTAATGAGAAAAATATTATTTTAGAGTCCAGCATTCCTTTCCAGCTTATGGCAGGGCCAATCTTAAATGCATGCAAAATTAGGCCATATGTTTCTCAGGATAATGAAAATGGCTGGGATGGGGGGAGGGGCTGCCAGCTCTAGTTGAAAGTGACTTGGTTGTTAAGTGTAAGGGACTTGGTAAAGCCACATCAGTGGCTGGTTGGGGCAACTTGACCTCTGTGCATATGTTCCAGATAACCGGGTCTGCTTTGAGTACACTAAGGTCAAGGGGGCACCACACCATCTCTTTCAGTCTGGTTTCCCCTCTCAGGTTTTTAGAAGGTCAGGTATCACTCTTGACCTCTCTCCCTATTAAAATCTACATGAGGAAGATAATACATCACCCCTCTGAAATGAAGCAAGGCTGTGATAAAAGTTATGAAGGAAAGAATTTTGAAATACAGATGAAAACATTCAATGTCTTGGGTTTACTTCAAAATAATCTTGAGGAGTATAGGAGTGGGAAAGAAATAACATTGGCTGTAAGTTGACCACTGAAGCTGGGTGCTGAGTGAACAGGGGCTCATTATATCATAGTCTATAGTTTAGGTATGTCTGAGTTTTTTTATAACAGAGATGTTTAAATATAAATACATATTCCAGATGTCAGGACTGGAAAAATTAATGACATACCCTGTAAGGTATGATTTTGTATTTTGAAGCTTTAAAATGAAAAACAGGACCAGGCACTGTGGCTCACACCTGTAATCCCAGGACTTTGGGAGGCCAAGGTGAGAGGATCACTTGCACCCAGGAGTTTGAGACCAGCCTGAGCAACATAGTAAGACCTTGTCTCTACAAGAAAAAAGAAAAACAGAGACTCCACAAAGGAAGACATGCAAACTATAATTCATTTGGTGAATATTACAAAATGCATGAAGAATAAAAGTACTTAAATATTTAAAATTTTACTTCTCGGGAGATGATTTTTTCTAGCCATCTTTTACATTTTTTTACTAGAAAGATTTGATTATTAAAAACAGAACCATGTTGATTGCTATCTATAGACTTTTCTGGCTATCTAGACTCTAACTGAGCTTTCGTCGGATGGCTGCCTCCTTGTAGGAAGGTGGCTTTTGCCTCTGGCACCCAGGCACATTCTTCAATATCACTCACAGAATGGTAGGCAGGGGAACAGGGAACTTTTCTATAGAGAATACTCAGAATCTTTACAACCTTCCTCTCATCTCTGTGTGATTTAGACCTAGCTATTTGTAAGGATCCCTTTTTGACTAGGTTACTTTCCAAAAGAATAGCAGGTAATACAGTGACTTTGGAGAATCTTTGAAGACTTAAGAAGGAAGAATTTCAGAAGGAGAACTCCCTCCGTCACCACCACCAAAAAAAAAAAAAAAAAAAAAAAAAAAAAGTCATCTGAGGTGTTGCTTCCTGAGAATTTGGAGCAGTGAATACACTCCATTCATGCCATCTTATGTGTCGATGCTCCCTCGGCCTTGGCAGTATCTGCCCTCCAAAGGCGCCTGGCACGCGTTCATTGCATGCATTTGTATGTATTATCATTGGGTTTGTACTACAGCCTGGCAGGTTTGGAGGCCAAGCTCTGTTTCCAGGCCCCGGGAGGATTAAAACATCCCTCATATCTCTTGGACACCTCTCAAATACCACAAGCTCAGATACCTCACTCTCTTTATGTTCCCAAGATCTTTGCTTATGCTTTTCCCCCAGCCTAGAATGTTCCTCTCCCAGTTAACTGCTGCTCAGCTCAAACATTCCCTCAGCTCAAATGTTCTTTTCCCTATGTCGACCTCACCCCTCCTTCCCCGATTGGGCAGAAACCCAATTCAGTGTGTCAGCTATACTGTCCCCCACGATGTTTTCAAGGTGTAATGACACCTTAATCTGTTTGTGGTTAGATGGGGAATGTCTGTGTCTATCTCTAGACCAGGGCTCTGGAAATACTGCTGGCCGTAGTTAGGATTGGGGAACGGGGGTTTCCCAGAAGGCAATGTCTGTGTGGAGGTGGTGGGGGGTGGGCGGGGCAGTTCATTTCTGTGCAGAAAAGATCAGTTGACATCTATGTTGCCTGATAACTGAAAAAACAAACAAGGGTGGCAGGTATTAGCCAATTGTGTTACTTTTTGTTATTAATAAATTTACTTTCTTCCCTACCTTGGATTGATTGCACAAACAACTTCTTAACAATGAAGGACATTTTTTAGCATATGGGTCAGCAAACTGCAGCCCCTGAGTCAAATCCAGCCCACAGCTTGTTTTAGTAAAGAAAGTTTTATTGGAACACAGCCTTGTGCATTTGTTGACATATAGTCCTAGTTCTTTTTGCACTACAAGGACAGCGTTGTGTAGTTGTAACAGACTGTGAAGCCCTGAAAAACATAAAATATTTCCATCTGGTCTTTTATGGGAAAAGTTTGCCACCCCTGGTCTAGACTGTGACTCCACATCTGCCTCCTTCACCGCGGACATCTCAGCTGTCACTGCAGTGCCAGGCACAGCATAGCATAGATTCTGTCTTAGTCCTTTTTCTGTTGCTTATAACAGAGTTCCTGAAACTGGGTAATTTAAAAAGAGAAGGAATTTATTCCCCACAGTTATGGAGGCTGAGAAATCCAAAGTGGAGGGGCCACATCTGGTGGGGGTCTTCTTGTTGGTGGGGACTCTGCGTGGTGTCCCGACACCGTGTAGAGCATCACGTGGTGAGGGGGCTGAGTGTGCTAGCTCAGGTCTCTCTTTCTCTTCTCATAAAGCCTCCAGCCCCACTCCCATGATAACTCACTAATCCATTAACCCATTAATCCATTAATTCACGAGTGGACTAATCCATTCACGAGGGCAGAGCCCTCTTGATCCAGTCACCTTTAAAGGCCCCAGGTCCCATACTGCCACACTGGGGATAAAGTTGCAGCATGAGTTTTGGAGGGGACAGACATTCCAACTGTAGCGGGTTCCCTAGAACTGTTTGAGTAAAATTATTGAAGGAGTGCATGCATGAATGAATGGGTAAATTGGCAAGCAGCTACTCTGGCTTGTAGATCTAATTTTTGAGAAGCTCATTCCCACCACTGTGTGCAGAACTTTCTGCTCCCTAATACCTGCAGCACGTGCTCCGTCACCTCTCCCGGCTCTCTTCTCAGGCAGCCCCTCCTGCCACATACGTGGCACAGCGTGCCCCGTCCATCTCTCTGTCTCCCCGCCTTGTTTTTCCTCCTAACGCTTATCGTTACCTGGCATTGTATTGGATATGTGTTTGTTTATTGCCTGCCTTCCCCAAGAAGAAAATAAACTCCAAGAAGCGGGAAACGTTGTTTATTCACTAGCACAGCCCCAGTGCCTGGAACAGTGGTCGGAATATAGTGGACACAGTGGCGACTCAGTACATTTTTGTTTCCCAATTCTGTCAGCATCAAGTTGTAGTTTATGTCTGTCATTCAGTCAGTAAACATTTAAATTAATGATCACATTTAGAATTGACTGCACGCGGCTCAGGATGGCTTTCCGCGTACTCCTGTTGTTTCTTGGTCATGAACTGTCTTCCCACAAGATCCCAAGAGCTGTCTCATACTGATCTCAGGTCGTGCAGATTGGCACGACGTAGGTGTCCTCGGGGACCTCGGAGTTCTTCCGTACGGCTGCTGTCCTAGACACTGCCTTTCCTCTCTCCCAAGTCCTGCAGGCTGCCCCTCGCTTAGAAGGCATTAGCAGATGTCTTTTTGATTAAAAGGGAAAGAAAGCACATTCTGGGTGTGGGTGTTAGAGGAAGGGCAAAGGGAAGTGGATTGTGAAGCTCTGGCAGGAACGTTTTGTGTGTTATTTCTTGGACGTCGTGTGTGTGTGTGTGTGTGTGTGTGTGTGTGTGTGTGTGTGTGTGTGTCTGACCCCTTAGCAGAAGCATTCCAGGGACTAGAAACTGAATTCTCTGTTAATGTCAGACGTCCAAGTATGTGGCTGTGAGCTATGCAGAGAATGGTAAAGATGGCTTTATTTTTTTCCCCAATGACTCTCTGGAGAAATAAATACCTGAGAATTAAAGTTCTATAGGCCAGAAAGAGGATTTTTGTGAACTAAATAGGATTCAGCAATCCTTTATAGACAGTGCAGTTGGGGATGATCTATTTATATTGAGAAAGTGACATGTTCACTCAGGGGAAGGCTACGTTGGCTACAGTTCTGCCTAACACTTCATATGCTGAGATTGACTTGGGGGCCATGACTTATTTCTGCCATTTCATTTTTTAACATTTTCTTTTAGTAACACATGTGGCCTGAGAGTGACCCCTCAATATCATTCCAGGCGGCCAAGGCCAAGTAGAAACATTCCTTAGTTACAGTCCTCATTATGTTCTTGTTACCAACACTAAGCTTTTGAAAAGGCAAAAAGTTTTAAGAATTATTTTATGAGCAATATATAGCTTTGGAATTATGTAGGAGTGGGTTCGAATTCTGACCATGTAGATTACTGGTTTAAATGTGACCTTTGAAGTCGCTTAGCCTCAGTTTCCTCATGTGCAACTTGGGGAGTAATAGTGTCACCTAGCGCATGGAGTTGCTGTGCGAGTTAAATGAGACGATATGGTAAACACTTCACAGAGCACAGCATCCCTGAGGGGTGGGCTGGCGATGGCAGTGATGTTGCCTGTACACGCCAAACTGTACTAATAGCTGAGGGAGACACGAGAAGTCTGGGACCACGTTGCAGCCCTGATTTGGGAAACTAGTCTGTAACAGTGGATGATTTTGAGTTTGAATTTCCACAATGGGTCAGAATTTCAAGGTCAAGGGCAAGGAATATTTAATATTTTCTCATAGTAATCCTTGTGGACAGCTCCTGATGTCCATAGTAGGTCAGTAAATGATATGGATCCATCCATGCATAAGGCTTTTTCTTACAATGACGGTGTGCTGTTGGGGAGTCTTCAGATACACGTGAAAGAACTTTCCCTGTCCTACCAGGTGACATTGCATCCTCCCTACACCACATACCCACACGTGCACATGCACAATTTCCACTAAAGCAGGGACTTTCAGCTTTGGTTTCCTCTGCATCTTCATTGTCTATACCAGCATCTGATACACTGTAGCAGCTCAGTAACTATTAGTAGAATGAGTAAGTGTCAAGTTCCAAATTGAGTCTATTTCGTATTAAATCAATTCCTAGAAGTAAAGAGCTGGAAGAAACAGAACTCAGAGGGACTAAGGAGTTTGCCATCACTTTCCATGGCTGTCATTTTAGTCATAAGTGGATGTTGCCCAAGCCTCTGTCTCCAGCCAGTCACCTCTCCTGAGCCTGAGACCCAGACAGCCAATTGCATATGGCACACACTGGACAACGCCACTTGGATGGCACAAGGGCACCTGGAATTCCATACATCCTTCTCCTTCTCCTTCGCTCCCTCACTCTTGTGCAAACTGGAAACCAGGTCGTCACCCTTGACCCTTCCCACCACCTGACACCCCACACTCCTTCCCCTGGCCCTTCCCCACAGCCCCTCCCTAGCTCAGACATCACTCTTCTCTCACCTGGAACTTCTGGCACCACCTCAGTCATTTCTCTGTCCCCAGTCCTTTCTTCACCATGCACAGAAAGATAGTTCTATTAATAAAAGGCAACTCTGATAATATCACTACCACTGCCCCCCCCAAATGAACTTGAAGCCCAAGTCTCCTTGGCAAGATTCACAAGATCACAGGAGCTGTGGTCCAGCCTCAACCCTGAACTGCAAGCCCCACCCTATTCCTTGTAAAGCCTCAAAGCTGCCCTGCTGCTTCCCTCTAGGCCTGCAAGCTTGTTGTCTTCTGCCCAGAAAGCAGCCCCATCTTCCAACCTTTGGTTAGCGATCCCTCCCCATGCTTTGGTACCTACATAGATAGTTCTTAAGTGTATGCAGCTTCCAAGATTTCTTTGCTCCGGATTGACCCTCCAGTGAGCCTCTACACATGAGCAATTTCAGGTTCTGTGGGAAATTCATACAGCCTTTTTGTGTTTGTAAACATGAGTGGTTTCACCAATCTCTCTTACAGGTTTGATTGCAGAAAAACATGTTTTCCAGTACTTGGACCCAAGTTTATTTCCTAGATCGACTTTTGAAGGACTTTCTCTGGCCTCATCTTAACCTTCTCCACCCCCCACCCCCAGCCTGGCTCCCATCCTCATTGCTCTGCTATAAATGTTCTCTTGAAAGTCACCCCTTTCTCCATTGCCAAAACAATGAACTTTGCTCCTCCTTCATTCCTTCCGACTGGCGGCTACATTGGACACTTGGCCAGGCTGCGGCTGCTGCTGCTTCAGATTCTTTCTTCATTAGTTTCTGTAGTTTTTTGCTATCCCAATTCCTGCCCAAAATTCATCGGCTTCCATCACAGTGTCCCCTCCCCTTTCCTGCCGACTGCTGGTCGCTCTCAAGGATCAGTTCCTGGCCCCCCCCCCTTTCCCTTTCCTCTCTCACCTGAGATTGCTCATGCCCTCTCCGGACTTCAGCAGTCACCTCTCAGGTTGACTCCTAAGTAGTCTAACTTCCGAGCTGTTCTCTTGCCAAACCCACAGAGCCATCTCCCGAACGAGCCTCTGGATTTCCACCCAGATTTCTGATTCACCTCCCCTCAAACCAAATTCATCATTTTCCTGCCCAAAACTAGATTTCCTACTCGCTACCAGCTCCCCCAATTTTCTTCTCTTTTGTGGTGCCATCAGTAGCCCAGTACCCAGGTTAAAACCGGCGTTATCATTACCTCCAAGTCGTCGTCTTCATCTGCATAGTCAGGTCTGTGGCCAAGTCCGGCGTATTTGCCCTCCTGGTGCCTCCCTACACCTCCCGCTTCTCTCCCCTTATTGTATCAGCCTGGCCTTTTCTCCCCACCTGTCCCCATCTCCATGTTTCCCTGCAGTCACAGCAGCCTCCCAAAGCTAACTTCCGCCATGTAGCCATGTTCTTTCCAACCCTTAGACCTGTGCACATGTTGTTCCCTTCATCCAGAATGTCTCCTCCTCCCTCCAAGCCCCGTCATTTAAGAAATATAAGTCGAGCATTTCTTAAGGGAAAGACACTGGACTGTGCACTGAGGATACCTGAGTGAATAAGACCTAGTACACTCCTGAAGGGCCTGTCACTCAAGATTCCTTTGTCCTGGGATTTTTCTCCATGGCTCCTCAGACTAAACCATCAGCTCTCTCAGCTGTGGGTCTAAGTGCTGACTTACAACCTGCTCCTTAGGTTTTTGTATTCCTATTGCTTAAATCAATGAGTGAATATCTCCTTTCTGGCATCTAGCTCAAGGCATGATAGTTGTTGCTTAAGGCGACTGGGTCTTTCACTAGAAGGTGAATCTCTTGAAATGATACCTTCTCAATCTTGTTTTTTAACATCTGTCATAGTGCCAGACACAGTTTAAGTACTTAATAACTATTTGACCAGAAGAAGAAATAAATAGATAGATGGATGGATGGGAAGATGGGTAAATTGATTAATGGGCAGAAAAATAGATGTATGGACAAGTCGGTGGACAGACGAATGGATGAAAACATGGGCAGATGGACAAATGGATGGACAGGTGAATGGACAGACCAGTGGATGGAAAAGTGGGACAGAGGGGTGCACAGCCGTGTGAATGAACAAATGGAGAGATGAGAGGATGGACAGATGGACAGGCGAAGGAACGGATCGATAGGAGGACTGGATAAATAGGTAAATAATTTGGTGGACAAATGGACAAATAGATTGATCGACAGACGGATGGATGGATGAACAAAACCAAAAATTAAAAGAGATTTCAGAGCCATAATTATTAAGAAAGGAGGTTGGTTAATTGACTAATCATATCCAATAGTGGGCTAGCATAAATCTCATACATGGACTGCCGATTCTCTAAAAATTAAGATTAATAGAATGCATTTAGAACAAAAGCTATGCTGAACAAGATTTACACCTACTCGGAGATTCTGAAGACTCTTAGAAACTTTAGTACTTCGAGGGCCGTGATGAGGATCACTCAGGGGTACACAGGCTAGCACAGACCATTTGAAATGCCATGAAGTTTTTCATTTAAGCTAAATATGTAATATAAACATCCACATATCCACATGTAGACCATTTCTCTAATGATCTGAGTTTCTAAAATTTATTTTACAATACATCTAGGAGCTTCTCTACATTAATATCCTAAATAGGGTATCTGGCAAATGACAGGCAAAATTACAAGCCATTTGTCTGTCTCTCTCAGATGCCTTATTGACACATGGGTGGCTCAGGCGGAAATTCAGCAAGTATGTCAAGCAATATCTGAAAAAGTTGAATCCCAAAAAAGTGAATGTGGTCATATCTATCTACTAAGCCAAGTTCAGATGGAGAGTCCTGACATAAGAGATGAACCCACTGAAAGTTTAAGAACTGCCAGTTCTTAAACTCTATCTTCCCCCTAATCTCCAGTTATATGGCACCAGGCTGGAACATTAGTCTTGCATAAAAGTTCTTCCCTCCCTCCCTCTCTGCCTCCCTCCCTCATTTTCTACCTTCCTTTCCTCTTTCATTCCACCTTCCTCCCTCCCTCCACTTCTGCCTTAGCATTTCACATTTCAGAGCATTCGTGTATATTGAACTCTTAAGTTCTATATTATATATCATGTGCATTTCATCTATTGAAGGGAAAAACCATGCTTTGTTTGACTCAGTATCTTCAGTAGCTATGAGCCTCCAGAAGTGTTTGGTGAATAAATGAACTGGGATAGGACTCCCACTATTTTTGTACATGTTACACTTTGTTGCAATCATTTATATGTCTAAATACATATGAGAATCCTGTGTGCAGTAGACAAAAAAAAAATAATGTCCTCATTTTTTAGATGAGGAAACTGAGGTTCAGAGACTTAAAGAGACTATCCTGAGTTTGTACAGTTAGTAAATGACAGGTTAAAATACAGGCCTTTGGAATTTTACCCCAGTGTCCTTCCTATTTGTCCAAAGTTCATTTCATATTATTTCAGACCTTTGGGAAACATTTCCATCATTGCTGTGTTGTAATAGACATGGGTGGGGTCTGGAACTTTGAGTTGCAGGAATGATATGTTTGCTTTCTTGCCTTAACTGCTAAATTAAAGCAACCATTTATTCAAGTATCCTATTGGGTAAAAGGCATGTGTGCTTGTGCTACTGTTGTGTAAAACCACTCTTTACATAGACTGTATCAATTAGCTCTTGCTGTGTAACAAACTACCCCAAAGCTCAGTGGCTTGAAACAATAAGTATTTGTTATTGCTCACAAGACCATGGATCAGCCAGGTTGTACTTCTGGGTTCATTGGGCTCTCTCGTGAGTCTGTGGTCAGCTGCAGATTGGGCAGGCAACTCTGCTGATCTGCCCTAAGTTCTTTCCCATGTTCAGGGGTAGGCTGGCCCCATGTTGATCTAGAACGTCTTGGCCAGAACAACTGTTCTCTCCTCCTCATGGTTTCTCAGAACTTCTGCTTCTCAGAATTTTTCCTAAGCTGAGAAAAACCTCATTTTTATTTTAAAAACCACTTTAAAAGTATGATGAGAATGTCAAGGAAAACTTCAGTTCAATTTGCTGAACACTGATTGGGGTTAGAGAACAGTAGAAATGAAAAATCTTGCTATTATAATTTATCATGATAGAGATTGTTGTTTAATATTTGAAAGCACATAACTTGTTATAAACAATATGGGTGACACAGACCATGATACAAATTTACCTGGAACAGTCTTTTACCTGGAACAGTCTGCTGCTGGGAAATTTCCTTTTGCCTTCCTGCCCTCCGTCAGATACTGTTTTGAAAGGCAGCCTTTGCCTACTTTATGAAAGAAATGTAAAGGAATGTGCATACATCTCTACTCAGCTTTTTCACCATAGATATTATATGTGACTCATATTTTAAGATTGTTGATTCCTGAACATGATGCTGCCTGCCTTTTTTTTTTTTTCAAAAAAGTTAATAGACCCATTAAACAGTATTTCAGATGCATAGGAGCATGTTAGGCTTCAGCAGAAATGAGCATGGTATAGCAAAGAATTTCTTGCCTATGAAAATTGCTGATGGAAGTGAATACTAAACTCTTTTTTTCTAGATCGGAGGTTTTTAAAAACAAGATGAATTGGTCATGCAATAGGTGTCTGTGTTTACTCCTGATTAAAAAGGAGATGGCCAGCCTCGATGACTTAAATTTCCATGTTTTAGCATTCAGTTTTATGCCATAAATGAAGACCTTTATCTCAGCTCTTGTTCATATTGGATAGCTCTGTCACAGACATGAAGCCAAAGACATGTCCGCCTTCTGTGGCAGGATTTAGGCAAAGCCGTCATTGAGTAACCCACTGCTGTCAAAGGGAATGTACAAAGCAATACTGCGGAGTATGAAGGACAGCACCTCAGTATTGCATGCAGTTTCTCAGCTACTCACTGTTGAGCTCCTGCTTTTGTACAGCATGCCAGAATGTTTTCTTCTCCCTCATCTCTGGGGTTCAACTTACGGTATTTCCTATAGTTCGTATGTCCAAAGAAAAGAATTTTTCACTTAAAACAGAGCCCCTAAACTCCAAATCTCTTGCCTTGCAAGGATGCCCACCACTGTCCAAAAATGAATGCAACCGCAATAGCGCTGACCACGCCAGCCCAGACAGCAGGAAAAATGTATTTGGAACACTGTCCACTCAAAAACAGGTAAAATCTCCATATCTAAAAGCCACCGGTGAAGGAAGATGTGTTTAAAATTGTTTGGAAAGTTTGTTAGTATAACATACCACTTTAACTAAAAAGAAGTATTTGGCATCTGTACATTCTGGCATTTTTCTATAACTTTTTTGAATAACTTTAAGAGCTGAACTAGGCTGGAAGATCCTTGTTAAACTCTCAGAATGCTGTGTTCAGACTCTTTCCCCCAAGACTTGCATATGTAATGCTCTGTAAAAATTCCAAGTATGCTCCTTGCTTGATTGCCGGCACAGCGGACACCAGGTTGTCCCTCACACCTGCAGTCGCGTGGAGCATCTGGTCGCCTTTTGAAGTCCTTGCACGTACGCTGCCGTGGTGCGGGTGTGGAGCGGTCCTTTGATGATTCTGTTTTGACCTCCGCTTCACAAATCCTGAAATCAAGGCCTCACAGAATGAAAGGGCTTTCTTCATTCAACAGACACTCTTGGGTGCCGTACTCTCAGCCAGGTCTGAAAGGCATGAGTCTCGTTAGTGGCAAGAAAACTTAGCTGCAGCCTCGTTTACTAACCTTGCTCGATGTATTTGTTCGAGTTTCAACTAGCATTTGTGTGGCAGGCACTGTGTTAGGAAAAAGACATAGTCCCCACCTTCAAGGAGATTCCGATGTGGTATTTACTTACCCTAACTCTACGGCGGGGCCTGCTGCGGCAACTGCTTGAGCACCAACCCCCAAATCCTTAAATTTTGGGAAAAGTGTATCTCTAACAATTAGTAGTAGGTCCACCTGCCTTCAGATCTATGGTAGTTCACATACATAATTAGTTTAGAAAAATAATTTTTAAACTAAAATTAAACTGTGTGTTTTTCTTTTAAGCATATCAGTATGTTCGTTACAGCCCTTGCCCACTCATGACAGCCAGATAGCTCTAATCACCAACTGTGACCCATTATTCTGGCAGTTAGCAGAGAGCCGAAGAGTCAAGATGAACAAATCCCAGACTTTAATTTTCAAGCAAGAATAAATAGACCATTATGCTTCCTTTGCTAAACTGAATATAAAGAACTTTATGAACAAAAATGTTATCAATTGTATTTTTCCTTTTTTTTTTTTATGGGAAGGAATTTTCAGTGAAGCATTGTTTTCATCTCTTCTTGAATCCCAGTGAAATCCACATCTTTTGCGTGTTTCCTGCATTTAATTTTTATTGTGTGCATGGAAATCAATATTCCAGATACATGCACAAGTGCACACATTAAAATGAACATGACTTCATTTATTTCCATGATTAGACATTCAAATAAAAGTGCTTGGGTGTCTGTTTTCATATTCATAGGTTGAGATCCGTACATCAGAGGTATTTGTATAAGTGACACTTTTATTACATTCATTTCATTTGCAATATGATAGTGGATCATAAATATGTTACTTTTATGCCACCAAATCTGATTTGTAGCACTTAGCCCCTCACAAGGAGAACACTTGATATTTTATGGAGTACCTTCCATCTAAGGAGCACTCTGCAGACATCGGCCGGGCTCCGTCAGGTGTGTAAATCACACCTGTGACCCTTTGGATGCCCCACCTGCTTATCAACCTCCTTGCTGCTGCCGTAGGGTGGAGAGCAGTGAGCAACCCCCCGGCAGGCCCTGGGTGATAATGACACCTTTGCTTTCTGGAAGAAAGAGGCTCAGGTGAGCTCTATGTTGTCACACATAGGCCCCGACAGAGGTCAGAACTCCCCATTTAGTCACATGTCCATGTTGTCATTCGCAAAACAGTATTTTTGGCTCCCACCATAGGGCAGATGCTAGATTAAGCCCTGGGGACACAGAGACAAATTAAATGTGGCCCTTGCCTCCCAGACATTCATAGACTGGGAGGGAAGAGCACGTGGAGCGGGCTTTGGTGCAGGCGCGACGGTGCGTGCCTCTCCCCACGCCTCCCCAGGGGTGCTTTCAAGCCTAAAAGCAGCTCGTCAAACCCCCAGGTCCCTCAGGGACATATGGGTGCATATACCAGCCAGTTTCCATCAAAGTGAGAGAAGAGGCCGGCCATCGAACATCCCAGGTGGCCTTTGGGGCTGAGAGTCAGTTGCACGGAGAGGAGAGTCGTGGGCTCCTGCCTACCGTCCACACCCCATTCCCAGCATTAGCTTTCCAGTCAGGGACCAGCAGGGCCCCCTCCCCACACCCAGTACTATGCGCACAGAGCTCCCTGTAGCGTCCTCCACAACACCTACTACTCTGGAATCGTGTGTGCACGCGACAGACACAGCAGAGCATGGTTAAGAGGGGGCCCTGCAGCCAGGTTCCCTGAGTTTAGGTCCCCATTATGTCACTTACTGGATGCATGGCCTCAGGCAGGCTGCTCACCTTCCTGCACCTCCATTTCTTATCTGCAGAATGGGTATAATAATGATACCCGCCTTCTCAGGTTGTCATGAGGATTGAATGACCTACTGGGAATAGAGGGCTTCAATGAGTGCCTGATGGCTCTGCAATAGTTGTAACTAACACCTTCGTTATTATAATAAATAATACTCCAGTATGTGAATCGCAGTACATATTATAATAGTGATGCCAATATTCTGGCCATTATTATTATTGCCGTCACTGTTTTATATGATTAATGTCCGTCTCTCCCATGAGTGAGCTCCATGGCAGCAGGAACCATCCTTTGTTGCAGATGCCACATAGTAGATGCTCAGTAAATATCAATTGAATGAATGAACAAAACAGTGAAGGCACAAGTGAGTCCACCCGCTCATTTGGTGCTGGTACCAGATGGCTCCTCCAGGCATAATTTTCCATGGCAAGTCTCTGCCACTGACAGCCACGGGCCCACAGTAATCCCCACAAGTCCTTGGCATTCAGGTCCACCCATTTTCCCACAGAAAGTCCTCAATTCTTCTTCCTGCGTAACTAACCCACGTAAGGCTTTCCAATAAACTCCCTTTTCTCACCTAGCACCCCACTCACATGTCTCTGTGCGGGTGCTACTGCTGTCCCAGAAAAGAGAGGCTCTGAGAGGAACTGACGCCTCTGGGGTCGGCTCCACATGGCAAGCAGTGAGCTGATGCTTGTGCCAGATCCTATGGCTTCCCCTGCAGCCCCGGTGTCACCCCCTGCCCCCCACCCGCCGGTGGCCTACAAGGGGGCAAGCCCCTGCCCTGCCCCACGAACTGCTGACCCAGAGGCCTCAGAGGGGCCTATGGCACCCAGAAGCTGGACAAAGCCGCCATCCCCAGCCCTCGTGGCTTCCTGTGCACCGTGTCACCTCTTTGATTCTGATAGTTCTTGACAGCCATCGCCACACCTGGCCCAAATGCCGTGTCTGTGTTCCACCACAGTTTGAAACCACTGAGTGATGCAGTTGCTGAAGCCACATATTTAGAAAATTTGCCCATCAACTTATGAAGCTTTGTGTAACAGGAGCATTATTGCCGGAGGTGTTACTGTGTTTTGTAGGTGCAGAGGAATTTCCTATAGTCCCAGGAGTTTTTTTAGTCACAGAGGCAGTAATGATGGGACTTTGCTCAGGAGACAAGAAGAGTCTGCCAGGCAGCCTGAAGTTATGCACTGGTCCCCTGGCAACCAGGCAGCTGCTGAGGGTGTTCCTAATGGGGGCCCCAAAGTACGGAAGATGGTGCCCTGGCTTTGTAAGTGGAGGGCCCTGTCGTGGCACAACCCGAGCCCTGCACTTGGTACTCCGCTGCAGCTCACCAAGGCTTCCTTCCCACGTGACCTCACCCCTGCCTTTCTTGGCCTGGTTCGGATGCCCTGTGATGAGAGCCACAGTGTCCCCTCCTCCCAGGTAACCCTCTAGAGCTGTGTTTGCTCATCCAGGTTCTCCAGGGGCCCAAGGGTGGGTGGGGGACAGTGAAGCAGAATGCTTAGGAGCACAGATGCTGGTCCCACGGGCCCCCAGGGATGGGATGATGGGTGATCCTTGGGTGGGTGGGTGGGTTGGTTAGTTGTTTTGTGGTCCCTCTTCCTGCTTTTCTGCAAATTCCACTGAAATCCTCACTTGAATACTTTCAAACAGGGTGTTCTTGTGCCTCAAGTTCCTTGAGTGTGGAACTGGGATCATAACGCCCACCTCACCCTGGTTACTGTGACGTTTAGTGAGCTAGGAGTCTTAAATTGCTTATGGCACTAGCTAAACACTCACTAGATGGTATTACGGTTACTGCTGTGTTTTTATGTGGTCATAGGTGCCAACTTGGCCTCTGATTCTGCTCAGAGAAGTTGCTGATGTTCGGTGACTTGTGACCTCCCTCCGGGCTCTGGGTTTTTTGTTGGTGGTGGTGTTTTGAGATATATAATTCACATAGCATAGCACTCACCATCTTAAAGTATACAATTCAGTGGCTTGTCTTTTTATTTATTTATTTGTTTATTTTTATAGCGACAGGATCTCGCTCTTGCTCAGGCTGGTCTCGAACTCCTGAACTCAAGCGATCTTCCTGCCTCAGCCTCCTGGAGTGCTAGGATTACAGGCGTGAGCCACCACACCGGGCCTACAATTCAGTGGTTTGTAGCATATTGACAAAGTTGTGCAAACTTCACCATTATCTAAGTCCAGAACATTTTTACCTCCTAAAAGAGAAACCTTGTACCCGTTATCACTCACTTCCTATCTTCCCTCCACCCAGCCTTGGTAACTACTACTCTTCTTTCTGTCTACAGCTTGGCTTATTCTGGACATGCCATGTAAACAGAATCATACATGTGGCCTTTTTTTTTTTTTTTTTTGTGACTGGCTTCTTCCACTGAGTGTGTCTTAAAGGTTCATCCACGTTGCAGCATATATCAGTACTTCAATCTTTTTCATAATACTCTACCATAAAGCTATACCACATTTTGTTCATTCATCAGTTAATGGACGTTGGGGTCGTTTCCACTTTCTGGCTGTTATGAATAATGCCGCTATTAGCATTCGTGTCCAAGTTTTGCATGGACGTACATTTTTGGTTCTTGGGCATATACCTAAGGGAGGAATTGCTGGGCCATGTGGTAGCCCTATGTTTGCCTGTTTGAGGAACTGCCAACCTGTTTTCCTCAGGCTCTGTTTCAGGACACTTGCCGCTTAGATTTGACTCCTCATTAGCTGAAGAAGAGGGTCATTGGCAGAGGCGGGGGAAGGAGGGAGTCTGCCCCCCTGAAAGCCTGTGGCGCTCAGACACAAGCCTTCAGCTGGCACCAGCCCAGGCTCCATCCTCCTGGAGAGCCACCAGGCGTCTCCAACACCACATGGCTCCTTCGCTGACCTCATTCTTCGTATTTTACCTGCTCTGAACCACGGCACCCTCTCACCCTGCGTCCTGCTCCTCCTGGGAGGTGTCTGGTCCCAGAGGCCTTGATGGGCCAGTCTGCTCCAGAAAAGAATAGAGTTGAGGCTGAGTTACCCACTCATTTCGCCAGCGATCTGGAAATGTTCAGACCCGTGAGCAGTGTCATTTCAGAGTCCTGGGGGAAGGAAGCCATCTGGAGAGGTGTTCTCCTCACACTTGTCCACTTCCTTAGGAATAAGTGAGTGAGGAGAGAACTTCTCAGCCACATAAACTTGAGCACATTCCTTAGCTTCTTTGAGACGTAGTTTCTTTATCTGTAAAATGGGTTTAAAATTGCCTGCTTGATAAGAGTATTAAGTGAGGTGCTGTGGACAAAGCTCCCAATACCATGTTCAAGAAGATACTAAAAAAAATGTTCCCTTCCTTTCCCCACCAGCTGCCCTCCCTCCGAGTCAGTATGCCTGGCTCACGCAGACGCTGTGGTTTTTCAGCACCATTCGCCCCCTTCCCCTTTTTTCTTTCCTTTGACCTCTTCTCCTCTCCCTCTGCTGCTGCTGTTTTACTCTGCCCTCAGCTCCTAACCCAAACATGGGGATTCTCATAACGTAGACCCAGAGAACTGCCAGTTCTCGAATCACCGATGTGCTCTTGGCGAGGCAGCTCAGGCCAGATCCTCTTAGGGCGGATCAGATTATGCCCTGGGTCATTTTGCAGCACGGATTCCCAGGTCACAGTGGTGGCATGCACAGCCAGGCAGCATCCAGCCTGGCACCCCCTGGGTCCCCAGGGAGCGTCCCCGGAGGGGGTGGTGTGGTCTGGTTTCACCTGTCGGCCTCCTGGGTTTCAGTTTCCTTCCCCAGGAGATCGTAGCCAGGGGCTAGAGCTTTGAGTTACACTCGGATTTGAAGTCATCCAAGAGGCCCGCGCTGTGGGAGGGAGCACGGGCTTCCACCGCACCGTGTGCTGGGCCTGACTGTGTGCCTAGCTATGCGCTGCACGGGAGCGTGCGGAGGTGAGGGGCACACACCTGCTGAGGGGCCCGAGGGCCAGGTGAGGCGTGGAGGAGAGCACCTGCGAGTGAACAAGTGAACGGGTGGGGTTTCAAACTGCATCAGTTACTATTTTTAAATAACTTTATAAATAACAAAAGACCACACAGTTAATACAGAAAGTTTGGAAGTGGAAAAACATGAAGAGACAAAAGCCATACTCCCATCACCTCTAAGATGAGTTTCTTCCCAAGTGCCAGTCAGTTAATTCAGAAAACCGAAAAGCAAAGAAACCAAAATGCTTCGCTAGGAAATACCGATTATGAGGCAACAGAGGCTTTGTTCAGGGACCTGACTCCCAGGCAAGAGGGATTCCCTGGTGGTGTCTCTCAGGGCATCCCCTCTGGAATGGGGAGGTAAAGCTCTTGGAAAAATCCTTCTGCCTTCAAGGAATCAGTCTGCATAGAAAGTTCTCTTGCAAAAAGCCAAGGCTCTAAGCCGCCCAGGCGAGCCTCGGCTTTCTGCAAGAACCAACTGGCACGCGCACACACAGACAAGCCTAGCTCTCTGCCCAGGCCCCCGGCTGCCGAATCCCTTTTCCGAGGAGACACATTTACACCACCTTTCCCCACTGTTCCTGTTCCAAATGTTGGATGATTCCAAGGCCGTGTTGGGAGACGGAACCTCCCTGCTCAGGCAGCGCAGGCCCAGCATTGAGTGACCCCTGATTTGCTTTCTCTTTCATTTCCAGCTGTCAGGAATGACAGGAACAAGAAGAAGAAGGAGCCTTCGAAGCAAGAATGCACAGAAAGCTATGAAATGACAGCCGAGCTGGACGATCTCACAGAGAAGATCCGAAAGGCTCACCAGGAGACTTTTCCCTCGCTCTGCCAGCTGGGTAAATACACCACGGTAAGAGATGCTCCTGTCCCAGGCCTCTGGGACTGTGGGCACGGGCCCTTGCACACGTGTGTGTGCACGGACATACACACACTCCCACACTCTTTGTCCTGGGCCTGGCAGGGATGTCCACCCAAACTCAGCCAGGACTTGCATTTCAGCCGAGTGGGGCTATGCAGTGACCACTTCCCTCTACGTAGAAGGCTTTTGGCAGGCACCGAGTAGGACGAGTGTTTCCTCAGTTCAGTCACAAGCACATGCGTTCACTCAAGGAGCATTAACTGAGCACTTACTACATGCCAAGCCTTGTGCTGGGCACTGGCACCGTGAACTATTAATATTTGTTGCGGCTCTCAGGGACTTTGATCTGATGAAGGAATCAAGTGACACTGGTGAAGTATTACATGGGTCGTGGCAGACACCTGTACAGAGGGGACCCAGAGGGGCCAAGACCGGGGGCAACTTTTAAAAACACCAAGCCAGCTGTAAAATCCAGCCAAGATGGTCAAGGCCATCCCTGGGCCAGGGTCTGCCTTCAGTGAGAGGACGTGGATAAAACCCCTAACAGGGCCTGGGAAAGCTGAGGGCAGCCGTGACCTGTCCCCCGCTGGGCGAGTGCTCCCGCCTGCTCCCGGCCTTCTGCTTTCACTGAGATTAGGTCTAAAGAGAAAGGGAGGAAAGAGAAAGTGAGACACAAAGGTAGGACGCGTGCGTTGCCCAGTCTAGATTGTGCCGGTAGAGATGTCATGCACGAGGTGCTTTGATTTTTCAAAGCGGATTTTTCATGTATTGTGTTCACTGATATATATTCCTAGTTTATGGCACATAATAGATAAGCAATAGATATTTGAAGAATGAATGAATGAATATAACCAGACTGTTGTTCTGGCCTCTTTAAATAGCTTAGGTTGCTTACCTAAGATGCTAGTAAACATACTTTTAAAAAAAAATCCAAATATCATGACATTTACTGGTGTAGTGACTGGTGCGCCAGAAAAAGAATAGCATGAAAGATCCCGAAGATTGAAAAGATGAACTGGTGTTGCCAGAAAGAAAAGAGAACAGCGAGTGGAGGGATTTTGAAGCAGTTCTTGGGAGCACATGGTGTCGTGTGTTAGGATGTTGGTGGGATGGGTGACCGGGAGCAGGCCCACGGCGCTGCCTGTGCAAGCTGGTGTGAGCACACACCGGAGCAGCTTCTCTGGTGAGTGCGAGACTGCACGGTGGGGTGGCACCGGCTTCTAAACGGCTGGTGCCTGCATGAGACAGGCCTCCGGGCCACACCAAAGACTCGGGCCCGCCTGGAAGCAGAGGAGGAACCTTGAGCAGTGCTTCCCCACACTCCGTGCGCACCGGAGCACCTGGCAACCTTGTTAAAATGCAGGCTCTGGGGCAGCAGGCATGGCTGGGGGGTCTCGAACAGGCTTCCAGTGCTGCTGGTCTGCAGACCACACTCCAAAGGGCAAGTGAGCCGTACTTTGAGTAGCAAGACCCTGGATGACCTTCCAGGGCCCGCCCGGCCCTGGTGCCGGGAAGAGGGAGAGATGCTGGCATGCAGGCCAGGCTGCGGGAGATGCTGAGCTCACTGGACCAGCTCCGTTGAGCTTGGGGAGCACGTCCCATCCCGGAGCGGGGACACAGAGCAGGGCAAGGCTGGACATCACAGGGGAGCTTTCATTCTCACTTGCGAGGGAAAGCAGAGGCCGTGCGAGGTGGTACCGCATCTCCTGAGCAAGGGTCTGGAACTGCACTGAGTGTGGCTCAAGTCCTCCTCGGCCATCATCAGCCCTGTGACTGTGAACAGATCACTTAACTTCTCTCAGCCTCAATCTTCCCATCTATAAATGGGATAACGTAAAATGGTTGGGAGGGTGGAATTAAACAATTTGTGAAAAGCTGCTGTGTTGGGCCCTGGAGATACCTACACAACGGTGCTGTGGCAGAAACAGCATCCGCCACACACCCGCCTGCTAGGCGCGAGCTGGCGCTCCAGGCCCTGGCCCCACGCAGGGTGCGTGGGACGATACAGAAAAGTGAAAGGATTCGTAACCAGTGCCAAGGAGCGTAGCATTTATTCCTTTTATAAATCTTTGTCGATCACCAGCCACGTTCCAGGCACTGTGTGGGGCTCAGTAACAAGGTGCGTCAGCCCTGACCTAAGGAATGGGGACATCGGGCCAGGCTGGGGCAGCCTGAATGTGCATAAGGCGAGGAGAGGAAACAGGTGCTGTGCGGTGGCAGGAGCGTGTTGAACCGAGAGTGGGTGGGAAGTGGGAACTGGAAAAGCCTGGCAGAGTCTTGATGCTAACTGAGGAGTCTATATTTTAGTCTGTAAGTGATGGAGAGAAATTGACAGTTTGAGATCAGAAGTCTTTATTATTGTCATCACTGTTATTATTACAGCTAATATTTATTGAGGATTTACTGTGTACCAGGGACCATGCCAAATACTCTAGATATATTAATCCTTATGAGGAGTCCATGAGGTGGGTATTGTTGCCCCCATATTACAGATGAGTAAACTGAGGCATAGAAGGACTAAACAACTTTCTCCTTGCTTCATAGTGAACAAGTGGTAAAGGTGAGACTTGACCCTGAGCAGTCTGACTCCAGGGGCAGCTCTTTTCACCATTGCATTATACACAGAATACCTCGAGAGGGTTGTCAACAAGGCCAAGCGGAAGCAGGAGCCTTTGGAGGCATCTGGTTGGGAGGAGGTGGCTGTCATCCAGGAATAAATCAAACTTTTAGCTCTAGAACATACAGAGCAAAAGAGATCAGAGTGGGGAGTACTCCTGGAAGAGAAGACTTCTGAGCCAGGCAGTACCTGGGGTCATTAGCTACTATATCTATCCAGGCCCCTCCCTCTTCCTGGGTGGGTGTGTCGGAGCATGGCCTAGTTAGTCCCCATGGTGTCCGTGGCTCCCACTCCAATCTGGAGAAGGGCAGGACAAGCACAGAGCATTTGCCCCCTCCTGGAAAACATGCCCCGGGGTGACCTGGCTACGGAAGGCTCACACGTGAGGCATTGACACTCCTGGAGCAGCCCCACCACTGTTAGATAGAAACCGGCGCGGGCGGGGGACAGGTAAACACCTCACCTTCCTGTTCCTTGGACAGGATCACTCTCAGGTGTTCTCTAAACCACCTCCCAGAGTTCCCCAGCAAGACCGAGTCCTGATTGCCCCCAGCGGTGACCCATACTGGTCATCTTCCTTCCCTCCCCCATCCCCAGAGCTTCTGGGGATCTCCTCGCACAGAAGCCACTTGTGTTCAGATCCTACTCCCAGAGCCTGCTTCTGGCCTAAAACGGAGGGGCTTCCCTGTGGGCTGCCAGGGCCCCTCCCACTCGCCCCACATTGGGAATAAGCACCATTGGCCCTAACTCGGGCCTGCCATCCTAAGCACTTTGTGGGGACTTTTTTGCCCCTCTTTCAGTCGAGCAGGCAAAATAGAAATACAAGTTCATCTGCAGCGGCCGGCTCCTAAGCCCCGGGCAGCCGCCCTCCTGCGAGAGGCGCGCTGCCCTTCGCTGGCTCGGGAGCTGTCCCTTCGTCTCTGCTGTCTGCACGCAGGTCTAGCCGTGTTGTTATTGTGAGCGACTTCAAATCCTTTCTGGAAGTAGGTGGGGGTATAAATAAGTAACAGCAGCCACAACACATTCTCTGCAAGCTCTTAGTTCCGAGTCAACAATTTTTAAAAAGAGCTTTTTTTTCAGATAGGCAGTTGCTTCCACTGCCAGAAACTTCCTGTCATCCTCACCAGCGTGGCGTCCCTGTCAGATGCCTGTGGAGTAAGTGGGTGGAGAGGAATAAAAAAGGCAGCCAGACGCCTACTACAGATCTTTGAAAGAGTGGTTCCTTTTTCTTCCCTAATTAGGGTAGATCTGGGGCAAGTGGTCAGGTCCCAGAGGGCGGCAGGGGTGGAGAGAAGAGACAGAAACTTATGCCCGCCTCCCTCCACCGCGGGCCTGGGCCAGGCGCTCACCCCCAAGCTTCGGAACTAGTGCCCTTGGGACAGTTTCTAGCCAATGACCTGCCTTCCGGCAAAAGTGGGGATGAATTCCATGCGGAAAGGTGGAAAGCATGAAAGCAGAGCATAGCTATTTATAGACGAGCTCTCCAAAACAGAACCGGGAATGAACCAGAGGAAACGTCCTAGCTCCGAGGATGTGTACGCTGCTTCCTTAGATCAAACCCTAGCGACGGTGTCATCTGGGCTTCAGGGCCTCATAACCCCAGGTTCAAGCCTCACCTCTGCTACTTAGGAGTTGTAGGCCTTTGGAAAGTTGCATCCCCATTTGAGCCTTCACCTGTATGCTGGGAATTTTAATCTTCCTGCCTCCTACCTGGAGGGTGCAATGAGAAAAATATGTCAGAGCACTCCGCACAGTGTCTGGCACGGAAGAGGTGTGCAGAACGGGCGGTTCTCCTCCTCTTTACCCTGTTAAGAACGGTTTGTCATGTTTCCTAGCCACGTACCCAGGTTCCGGAAAAGTAAAGCGGGGGTGCGACAGCGAGACGGATCCCAGGCCGCGCGGCCCGCTGGGGCTGTCTGCCCGGGCACACCTGCCCCCGCCGCTCTGCCATGTGCAGGCCGTCCGTCACCGTGCCGGGCTTGGTGGGACATAAGCTGTCCTCTGAGGGGCTCGTGAACGTGAGCTATGAAGATTTAGGGAGCTCTTAATCCACTCAGAAAAATGACCACAAACGGAATTATTAAACCACCGACTTCCTAGGAGATGGGCTTTAGAAAGGGAAGGCTATCGTGAGCAGTCACAGCCGTTGGCAGACGTGGCTTTCTTTTTAAAAAACTAACACTTGTGATCAGCCAAGGAATCAGAACCTGAAACTCGGGGAGGTCAGCCCCCCAGGAGAGACACACCAGGAGGGGTGGAAGGTCGGGGGGTGGTCATGAGACCCGAGTTCCAGTCTCCACTCTGTCACCTCGCAGCTGTCTCAGCTTGAACCATCGCTTACCTCGGTGAGCCTCACTTTCTTCCCAGGAAGCACACGTGTCCTTCCCGGGTCGCCTAGACCACCGTCCATTCTGCAGCACACGTGTACCGTGCACCCACAGTGCAAGTTTCCCAGGGCTGCTGGAACGCGGCAGCACAACCCGGGCGGGCTGAGACGGCCCTGATTTGTTCTCTTACGGCTCTGGAGGCTGGAAGTCCAGTCAGGTGCGAGCAGGGCTGTACTCTCTGACGGCTCTAGGGGAGAGTCCTTCCTTGCCTCTTCTGGGCACAGGTGGTTTACCGGCAATCTTTGGTGTTCTTTGGCTTGTAGCTGCATCACAGTCATCCTCCGTCTTCACGTGACCGTCTTCTCTCCGTGTGTCTTCACATCATCTTCCCTCTGTGCCTGTCAGCCTCCACCTAAATTTTTCCTTCTTATAAGGGCCCCAGTAACGTCGGATTAGGGCCCACCCTAATTTTATCTTGATTACCTCTGTGAAGACCCTGCTTCCTAAGGTCACACTCTAATGCACTGCGGTTAGGATTGCAACACATCCTTTGGGGAGACACAATTCAACCCACAACACCTGCTGAGTGCAGAATCAGACTGCACGGGTGTTTCCCTTCCACGCCTGCAGCTCTGTTGCAAAGTCTGGCTGAAGGTCCTGTGTTGTCCCGAGTGTTGTGAGCATTGAGGAACAGCACACCTAAGTCCTCATCTTTTGAAGAAAAAGGTACTCTAGGCACTGTGCTAACTACCCAGATCTTGCTGGGTGGTGGAAAAAGAAGACATTCCTGGCAAAGGGAATAGCTGAACACAGCCATTTTCTCTGGTTTGCAGGGAAGGGGCTCAATAGGAGGCCGAGCGAAGTCTGAGGAGGTGGTCAGGGCCTGCTTGCCAGGGGCTCTGTGTGCTGTAATAAGGTGTGTGGATGTTAGCCACAGGGAGCCAAGGGGAGTTTCTAGCCAGGAGGAAAAACAGGTCCAAGGAGGTGGTGCCTAGGTGCACAGGGCAGAGCTTTTGATCTTTCTTAGACATGCCCCTAGAGTTCCAGAAGCCACCGTGGCCCCTCCCAGCAGCTGGGACCACTCCAGAATTCTAGCATCTCTTGGACATCCTCTAGAGGGCCTTGGTCTATACCCTTCACCCTACTGCGCTCCACCGAGGCCCCAGATCTCTGAGCCCCAGGCGTGCAGGGGCCACAGCTGTGCGGAGGAGCCCCTCCAGGCTCATGTCCCAGCTGAGGAATCTTAGATGTCAGTGGTTCGGGAGCAGCCCTGACACATTACCTTCAGGAGAATCCTGCAGCATCACCCTTGCTTTTAGCCAAACTGCTGGGAAACACTTGGAGGTCCTAGGAGACCTTCCCTACCTGTCCCTCCACCTTATCCCTGGCTTGCAGCCCTCTCCACCGTGGGCTGCACCATGCCTTTAAGACCATGCCCACTTTTGCCCCCAGAGTTACAGAGTGGCTGCCAAGCTGCCTTCTCCCCACCTGACGGAGGTGTCCAGTTCCGAGGAAAGTGCTGCATGTGTGTTGGGGGCCTCATCCTCCCATGGGTGGACATGCCCCAGCTGGTACATTCCAGAAGCCATGTTGTCACAGTGCCTAGATACCTGTCTGTTGACCACAAAGAGATGTTGGCCTGGCACATAACATTCTCTTCATAGCAGTGCTGGAGATCTTGTAGCTACCTCCTAGAAGCCGAGTTTCCAGCCAGGAGGGAGATCACGGAGGCGGTAAGAGGCTTGAGGAGACAGGAAGTTCTAACCAGGAAATAGAATACGTGAGGAACCAAGAGTGAGAGGGGTGATGTGATAAAGTGGTGGGGAGCCTGGGTGCCTCAGCCCGCCTGCCTGGGTGAGTCCAGGCCCCTCTGCTTACCCCGGGGGATCTTGCACAAGTGACCGCTCCTCTGGGCCTCAGCCTTCTCATCAGCCACATGGGACCATAATAGTGCCTACCTCCTAGGGGTGTTGTGAGCAGTAAAGCAAGGTAAGGATTGTACAGACGTAGAACAGTGCCTGGCATGAGGCAAGCCCTAGATAAGCGGTGGTTACATACAAAAACATACAAACTGAGGGAATGGAATGTGGATGACTGGAACATTCTGCAAATAGGATCTAAAAGGATATCAGTCTCTCAGGATGGTTGAAAAACTTCAGGCCTTGGGAAGGAGGAGGCTGCCTCCATGGATGTGCACACCATTCCCATAGAACTGTAACTCTTTATTCTTTCAATGGAAATTTACATATCTTCCTTAGCTAAAAAACAAACAAAACTAGCAAGCAGCCCTGAATAAACCACTGAAACCACTGGAGTACCCAGGAGCTGCCACAAATGGGATTTTAAAGACAACGGTGATTCCACCTTGGTTTATGGGTCTTGTTCCGAAAGTAACACCAGTCAGAAAACGCACATTGCCCCAGAGAACCAAACCAGCAGAAGAAATGGATCCATTTGCATGGCAAAAATTGCCATTTAATTGGATTTCATAGTGGGGTTGGGCTGTTGAAGATGGCCCTGGGGGCCGTGGGCACACTGCTCCGTGGGGCCTGCATCCCCAGAGGTGGCTGCAGCTCCCAGGCCGGGCTCAGGCTGGCGGCGGCAGGGACGGAGGAGGAGAGGCCCTTCCCCTTCTGCGCTGGCTGTTTCCTCCCTGTCCTCCCCTCTCTCCCTCCTCCCCGGTTTTCCTCCCTGCACGCTCAGAAACGCTGCTGAGAGGCAGCACCTCCGGGCGCTGCCGGCGCCCGCCTTCATTACCAACCCAAACAGGCCGGGCTCTCCATTTGCGCAGCTGGAAGATAATATATAAGCCATTTTAAGCCTCGTGCCTATGAATCCAGCAACCAGTATAATAAAACACCGGGTTATTTTGTGTTTTATTAACTGCCTCTTCCCTTCAGTTTGCATAATAGTGAGTTAGATTTACATGCCGTTAAGACGGCTGTGCATTATTTTTAATAGAAGGTGCGACAGGCTCCTCTCTCTCAGCCCCGGCGTGTGATAAACTGACCTCATCCGATGTTGATGAAGATTTCGTTCACACTTGCTGGGTCGGGGCGATGTCTTTTTTTCCAGATGGATACTCTATTGTAAAATGATTTCCCACCGTAAGCTTGCCTCTCTGTCCCTCTCTTCAGTGTCATCTTCCTACGAACCGGATAAACTGCCTATTAAATTTAATTACAGCCCGAATGGCCACACATCTTGATCTTCCGCTCCCCCGAGTGCACTGTATTCCACCAAGGTCCTTGAGGAAGGAATAAAATAAATCCGGAGGATGCGTGCCTGCTCTCTGCAAGGAATGTCGCGGAAGGCAACGCTGGCTGCCACCGTTCTTATGGCTTCTCTGGCATCTCACGCAAACTTTTCCTTCTGGTTTTTCCTGCCCACGTTAAAAGCAAGAGCTAGTTTTATTGAATTCTGTAGACTGATTTTAATTGAGACGGGGAACTAAAGGTATCAGTTTGAGACGCAGAGTACCTTTACTGAGCTGTTTACATTTGTCAGAGGGCCAAATGCGAGGCGTGGGGAGCTTCGCCTTTCCTTGGATGGTACATTACAAATATCTCATCATTTTATCTGTAAATATTTTAATATGTGTTCTAAATGATAGCAGCCTCTGCAAATAAAATGTGTTCTAAATGATAGCAGCCTCTGCAAATAAAAGCATTATTATTGTCCTAATATAAAATTGATATCTCCAACACCCTAATATCTCAGCTTTCTAATTTTCTCACATATGTCATAATCTCTTCACAGTTGATTTGATTGAATCGTAGTTACGATGAGGTTTATACCTTATAATTGGTTGACATGTCTCCTAAATATTTTTTTCAAGTCAAGATTATCAGAAAATAATTTACATAATTTACCTTTTTTAAAAGTATAGTTTGATGAGCGTGACAAAAGTACGTGGTCATGTAACATAACCCCGGTCAAGGTGAAGGATCTTTCCATCACTCCAAAGAGTTCCCTGGTGCACCTTGTGGTCAGTCTCCTCCCCACCCTGCCCCTGGAAGACCACTGAACTGTTTATCACTATAGTTTTGCCTTTTCCAGAATGTCATATAAGTGGAAGCATTTTCTGTGTAGGCTTTTATGTCTGCCTTCTTTCATTTAGCGTAATGCTTTTGAGGTTCAGCCTGTGGTAGCATGTGTCACTGTTTCCTTCCTTGTTAATGCTACCTGGCATTTTCATTGTGTGGTTGTAATCACAATTCATTTATCCATTCATCAGTTAATGAGCATTTGGGTTGAGCTGCTTTTAATCTTTGGGTTTCTCTCCCAATTTCTTTCTCCCCCTTGCAGTGTATTTGTTGAAGAAACCAGTTTATTGGTTTTATAGGATTTCTGGCAATGTGGATGTTGACAATTGCATCCCCATGGTGTAGTTTACTATGTTCCTGTATTTCCTGCAGTGAAATCTAAAGGCTCAATCTGATTCAAGTCTGATTTTTTGGCCAGACTATTTCATAGCTGGTGGTGGCTTTTTCTATCAGGACACCAACATGATAGGTTGCCTGTTTTGAGATATTGACAACCTTGTTGCTTCTTGGCCTTTTGGCTGAGATCAAGTGGAAGATATTAGCAACCACAGTACGGCCAGTAATTCATCAGGGTTACACAATGGTGACTCCTCATGTTCTCATTCCTTCTTCATTTGTTAGCTGGACAACTGCATGCAGGGAAACTCACCCTCATCTGTTACTTAATTATGCAGTGGTAGATGCATAAGATTTTGAGCATTTTAAAAATGCTCAAATCTGGCTAAAAACTCAGCCACCCCACCAAGTAGCTCCCCAGTCAAGGCTGAAGTGTCAGCCCACTGATAGAAAACATGTTGAATCCCCCCTCCCGTTCCCTGCACGTGCGCGCGCACACACACACACTACTATGGGGCTTCCCCAAGACTATACCTGATGGCGTTTTCTCTCACTCATAGAATTCCAGTGCTGACCATCGAGTCCGACTGGACCTGGGACTCTGGGACAAATTCAGCGAACTGGCCACGAAGTGCATTATTAAAATCGTGGAATTTGCAAAACGCCTGCCAGGCTTCACCGGCTTGACCATTGCAGACCAGATCACCCTGCTGAAGGCCGCCTGCTTGGACATCCTGGTACGTGCCTTTCTGGGCTCTCAGTGATGGGGTTGCCGAGGGAAGGAGAGAGAGAGGGAGGGAAGGAAGAGACCGAGAGGCTTTGAAGATCTCCAGAGGAGGCTTCGTTTTCCCCAGTTTCCCCAGTTTCCCCCGCCTCACTTCCTGCCACCTCCTGCACACACCACATCCCGCCCTCCCTGCAGAATCTCAGCTAGGTTGACAAAAGCTTGGAGACCCCCTGGAGTTGTACAGAACCTTCCTCAGTGATGGCTGGCTCACTGCCTCCTAGGCAGCCTTTTCCAATACAGGCCGGGCCCGATCGTGCCAGCAAGGTCATGCGGCTGCCCCCGGAGCTTCACAGGCACTTGTCCCTTTCCATGGGACAGCCCAGAGGTGTTGGAAAGACCATCAGCGTTCTCCAGGCTAAACCACTGGAGGGGTCCCTGCAGCGCCGTGGCTCCACACCGCCCACCTTGGATCTTGTGCCACCTCCATCTGTGGCCTTGAGAAAACCCCTTTTCTCTTGTCTTAGTCGAGCTGCTACAACAGAGACCTGGCGGCTCAAAGGACACTTGTTTCTCACAGTTCTGGAGGCAGGAGGTCCGAGAGCAGGGAGCCAGCATGGTAGGGTTCTTGGTGAGGGCCCTCCTCCAGGGTCAGGCAACTGCCTTTGCTACATCCTTACCAGGCAGAGAATGGGAGCTCCGGTCCTTCATCACCTCACAAAGGTGCTAATCCCATCATGGGGTTCCACCCTCCTGACCTCACCTAAACCTGGTCACCTCCCCAAAGTCCTACCTCCTAATACCATCACATTGGGGATTAGGGCTTTAGCATACGAAATTTGGGAGGACACAAATATTCATTCCATAGCACCCCTGTGGGCCTCAGTTTCCTCACCTGTACAAGGGGATCCCTGAGGCCCCTTGGCCCCCTGCCCTTCTCACACTGGGGCTTCTGGAGCCTTAGAGAGGGTGAGGACGCCACCACACCTCGTCCTCTGCGGTTCTCTGCTGGCTGGACATCCTCTTTTTCCCTGGCGGGGGCTTCGGGGATAAGGTAACCAGTTCTGGCTGGGACTGCTCCTTGGATGGGGAGCAGCTGCCACCAGAGGCAGCAGGGATGTGTCCTGCCTGGGGCGTGTGTGCAGAGAGGCCCATGGAGGAAGCGGGAGGGGAGACGGTCCCCCAGGGATGCATCAGAAAATAGAGAAAGTAAAATCGGCTTTTGAAGTGCTTTAACGGCATACATTTTTCTTGTTATTATGTCTTTCATAGCTTTGGGTATAAACCATTCTGCAAAAACAAATACAGTCACTGCAATGAAACACATACATACACAGTCCCACTCAGGCGGATTGGGCCCTGCCAGGGTGGTTGTGCAGGGAGCTTGGATGTTTATGTGTCCTTGAGTTTGCTAAGTAGACCTGAGGAACAGTGGCAGTGGTTACTCAGTAACCTACCGGTGCCGGGACCCTGAGAGCATATCTCCTGTTTTTACTTCTCATAAAACCAGAGGGTCAGGGTGAATCTAGAACATTCAGGAAAACTGAAACATCAGAGCAGCCTTAATCTGTGGAGGTTGCTGCCCTCACCTCATCTGAGCCTCACACAGCTCACGGGGCCTGAGGGATGGGGACTCAGCCACTTTTCAGGTCAGGAGCTGGTGGCTAGGTGACCACCCGGGTGAGGTGGGTGCTGGGGCCCAAACGCCAAACCCAAGCCTTGCGACTCCCATGACATAAGAGGATGTAAAAGGGGATAAGAAGAACAAACAGGAGCCCTGGGTGTGGCAGAGTGAGAGAGGTGTGGGCCACAGGGAAAGAACAAGCCAGACCCAGAGAGAAATAGGGGCAATTTGGGGCAAATAGATAACGAGGTTAACACTGAGCTATTATAATAATTAACGACAATGCCAATGCCCGGGCTTTTTAACGCTTTCCTGACAGGTGCTTAAAGCATAATGCTCAGGGGAGTTTCCCCCTGGCTTCAGAACTCCCTCAAGGTATCAGCAGAGACTGGCGTTACCACCATGTAAGAGGCACCTCGAAGGCCTGCAGTGGCCGAGTAGCCTGTGAGGTGACACACAGCAAATCAAGTCTGCAGCAGGGAATGCTGTGCAACTATGACACCCCTGTGTCACGTGGCCACCCAGCAGGGCCTGGAGCCTTCCCAGTACTCGGGCTCTGACCTTGGCCCTCTGCTTGTTTCTTACTCCTTCTCTTGTGTAGTTACCAGACTGTGACCGTTTGCGATTGCACCAGCCCCAGCCTTTGGGAAAGTATGGGATGAGCAGTGTGCTCTGAGATCCTCCAGGGAAGTGTCTTGTTTCTGCAAAGCCCACGTCTCAGTGATCAGGGCGCAGCCTCCACAAGACTTAGCTCCCCTTCCCGCCTCCAGCAGACGTCTTCTCACATCTCACGTTTATACTGAACCCTACGGCGTTCCTCTGGTTTGTCAGTGGATCCAAGAACTAGCCCTTAGCCCCTCGTGGATCAGGTAGAACAGGAACGAATTTCTGTGACCTTGGTCAAGTTATTTATCCTCTCCAAGCCTCGGTTTACCTATGCACGAGATAGGAATACAAATCGATAAGGCATTAAATAAAGCAATTGCTTCAATAGGATTAAATATAGTAATGGTTATATAAGCACCTAGCATGTAGTAGGTGCTCAGCCCGTGATGTTGAAAGTGAGGCCAAAGCTGGGTTAATGTGGGCAATTAACTCCCTGTGGTAGGAGTCAGAAAACTTCCAGCCACGCCTTCCTGGCCCCATGGGGGTGAGGAGTCTGGGTGGGGGTACAGTAGGCAAAGGAAGAAGAAGCCCTGGTAGGGGAAGGGCAGAGACCTCCCGTCTTATGAGCCGAAGCAGAAGGAATACTTATTTGGCCTTAGACAAGAGCACACTTCTAAGAATTTGTAGCAAAGGCAATTAATCACAAGGTCCAGAAAAATGCACAACTTCAAAGAGCATCTTTGGGATGAGAATGTCAACTGGCCGAGCTGTTTAGAAGAATCTTCTCATCTAAGCCATTGATGTATGAATGGAGTGAGACAGAGAAACCAGATGGGTGGACGGAGGGATGGACAGACGCAGGCCGAGGTTATTCTCAGCCCCTAGAGAGGAAAGTCAAAGCTGCCCTAAGGTCACCAGTCCTGAGTGCCACCGGGTCAGAGCCAAGCGTCGCTGGGGTTTTCCAATAGGACAGGGCCGTGCGTTTCTGCCGGCACGTCAGCCAGGGCTGGTGCCGTCACAGTGGGACAAGCCGCCGATGCTCTGGGGGAAGAGCCGATTTATAATCATGAGGTGGGAGCCTCTCGGGACACAGGTAGAAGGGGAAGGCAGGCCTCACCTGTCCTGCCCTTGCTGCCTGCCAGGTCACCTTCCAGGGGGATGGCGGGGACCTCCTGGCGTGGAGCCCACAGCCAGGCTTCTCGCACAAGGCTGGGGCGAGAGGATTCTGAGGCCCTGCTTTGAGTTTCATGATTTCCCACAGGGGCCAAGGAGCCAAAAAGTGGCTGTTTTAAGATGGGCAAACTCTTCATAACCGTTGCAGGTAGAATTTGTGTTCCTTTGCTTACCCAAGAGTTGTAGCAAGCTAGGCCTGTGTCCTGGCAAGCAAGGGAGCCCTCAAGAGTGGTCCTGAGCTCTGTCCTCGTGTTTCCTTCTTGTTTAATCTCTACCTTCCACCTCCTTCTATTCCCTCTCGCCTGCCTCTTCTCCCCTGCAGGTAGGAGCCAGTCTCTCTCACCTTCAAAATCCTAAAAACAAGCCTTGAGGTGGTCGGACCCTCTGGTTTCTCTCTGCTCCCTCTCTCCCTCCCATCCTGTCGCTCCTCTCCTTCTTTCCTTCATTCCACGAAGACTCAGCGAGGACCTGCCCCATGTCAGGCACTCTTCTCAGCTGAGGATGCAGCAGGGAACCCCACAAACCAACATCCCTGCCCTCGCCGAGCCGACCTTCCCCTGGGGGGAGACAGGCAACCAGCAAGCACAGTAGACTAGACGGTGTCTTCAATGCTGCAAAGAAAACAGAAACAGAGGAATCGGACAGAGGTGGCTGAGCTCGGCAGGGGCTGGTTTCCATAGCTCGGCTAGGGAGGCAGGTGGCCTTTAAAGAGACCTGAACGAAGGGACAGAAAGAGCCAGAGCCAGGAGAAGAACCGATGGCAGAGGAGGGTGGCGTTCACAGGCCCGGGGCAGGGGCGGCTCTGGCAGGGCTCGGGGAGGTGAGTGTGCCCAGAAGGGAGCGGCCGAGGGCAGCAGGACCTGCTGTCGGGCACATTTTCATTCTCAGTGCTGTGCAGAGTCACCGGGTTTTGAGCAGAGATGTGCCGTGGTCTGATTTTTGATTTAAATATTTGCTCTGTCTTGTCCTATAGCACTGAATAAGTAATGGCTGAAGTAGTGATTCTCACACAGATTTACCGAACACTTACTATGTGCCAGGCCCTGGGGACATGGTGAGAGAGAAGGGAGTCCCTGCCCTGCCGGAATTTACAGTCGAGCTCTTCCACCCAGCCGGGGCCTGTTCCCAGTTTTACCACAGGCTTTACCTCCCCCCTGCCCCCCCAGACATGGCTCCACATTGACCCTGCTCCCCACTGGTTGGCCCCAGCTGTTGACTGGGCTCTGAAGCCAGCCTCCTTGGGTTCGAAATCTGGCTCTGCTGCTTACTAGCTGTGTGACCTTGGGAAAGTTACTTCCCCTCTCTGAGCCGCAGTTTCCTCATATTTAAAATGAAGGTGACAATAGAAGCTTCCTTTCAGGGTCTGGGGAACAAGAAATTAGGTGATACATAGGGCTTGGGACAGCATTTGGCACACTGTGGCCCTCAATGACCTTCTATGTTATGATTGTTAAGCCTCGCTATACCCTCAGGGGGTCGTTCTTATCCCCATTTTGCAGATGAGGCAATTGAGGCCCAACCGGAAGCCAAAGACGCATAGGGCTCCCCCTGAGGGAGTCTTCAGCCTCTGAATAAAGGAGGGCAAAATTGCCTTTGCAAAGTGGAGAAACTAGAGCCATTTTCTGATGAGAAAATGACTTGCTTTTGACTGTGGTGGGGAACCCAGAGAGCAGCTGTGTTTTTACACTGAAGCAAAACCATGTGGGAGCACAGTGCAGGATAACGGTTCAGGATTCACATCGGACCCCTTGGTGGATGACCAGCAAAGCTGGGATGGCAGGGTGATGCGTGAGTGGCGCTCAGGAGAGGGTGGCTGTGGCTGCCCTGCCTCGGCTGGGAGGCCCGTTACAAAGCCATCGCCTGCGTTTCTCAGAACCGGAACTGAGGAGTTGGGCTGCTTGCATTTGCCCACACGGGGAAGTGCCCACCGTCCTGCCTCACCCGGGCGCCTCTCTCAGCTCACTCCCCTCCTGGCGCTTCCTCCAGCCTAGGTCCTGCTCTTTGCTGACCCAGGGCCTTTGCACACTCCGTTCCTTTCTCTGCGATCCCCACCGCCCCCTCACTCTCTTCCTGGCCTACTCCCCTCCTCAGCTGAAAGGCCAACTCTTTGGAAAAGTCCTCACTGACCACCTCCATTCCCACCCACGCGGCTGGTCCCTTTCATGGCACTTCAGACGTCGTGTCATTGGAAGCCTGCTTGCCAGTGTCTTCTACCCCAGACTGTCGCTCCGCGAGGGCAGGAACCAGGGTAGTGTTGGTTGCTGTGGCGGAGTTCCAGGCACAGAAGGGGCGTTCCGCGAATGTCTGTGAATGAATGGAGGCAGGGATGGCCGAGCAAATGAGTTCAAAGTCAAAATTCAAATGCCAGCATATGTGCTGCTTCCTGAATATTGTGTCTATGCAAGCTTCAAGCATGACGTCTTTCCCTATGGGACACGTGGCTTCCCTGGGTCCTGCCACCCGCTGCCCTCACTTCCCCTGAGGAAATTACTCCCATGCCAGTCACAGCAGCACCTTGCTCCTGGTGATGCAAAAGTGACAGCCTGTGTGACTTCAGAACATGATCTGTGACTCTTAGGGTCCTGAGGCCGTGTGGCTATGTAGCCACAGAGCCCATTCCCACATGAAACTGTCCCTCCCTCCCCTACTTCCCCAGGACTCAACAGGGACAAGAGCCCAGGCTGGGGAGGGGCTGCAGCCTGAGTGCGGGCTTCAGCACTGCACCTGGCCACCTGTGCCATCGTGAGGAGGTCCTGTGTCTCACCTGTGAGTGTGGAGCAATGGCCCCGTCAGTCACCTGGAATCGCTGTGAGGCTGCCAGCGTAGTGAGGAAGAGGGCAGGCTCTGCAGCCAGACTCCGTGGGTTCAAATCCCAGCCCTGCCACTTAGGAGCAGTGCGAACTTAGGGAAGGAAGCTAAGTAACCTCTCGGAGCCTCGGTTACCTCGCCAGTGAAATGAGAACAATAGTAGCTCCTCCCCAGTTAGGTGGTTGGGAGAATTAATTAATTAATTCCCGGCACCCAGTAAGTGCTCCTTTAAGTAAGTCATCATCACCAGTACTGAGCAAGCCTGGGCTGTCTTTGTGAGCTGTTTAGTCCTGAGCTGCCAGGAAATAGCATCTGGAGCTGTGCTGGCCAGTTCAGCAGCCACGGGTCACCTTGAAATGTGGCTGATCGGAAGCACTGTATCGCAAGATAAACCCTGGATTTCAAAGACTTAGTATTTTAAATAGTAAAATATCTCCTTAATGATTTTTTTATATCAATTACATGTTGAAACAGAAATATTTTGGATCTATTAGGATTAAAATACTTCCACCTATTTCTCTTGACATTGTAAGACAATGGCTGCTAGAGTGCTGGTCTGGAAAGCAGTGACAATTAACGGGGCTCTTGCTTCTAGCACACATTTACTTCTCAGTAAAGGCGGGCTGGCCCCAGGTCCTACTGGGGAAAACATTTTATTCCCATGAGCTCATCACAATAGGTACTATGTGCCCTGTATGTGTCACCGTTTTATTATTATTTATACACATTTATGGGGTACATGAGCAATTTTCTTACATGCATAGATTGCGTAGGGGTCAAGTCAGAGCTTTTAGAGTGTCCTCACCTGAATAGTGTACATTGTACCCAATACGTAACTTCTCATCCACCCCCCTGCAGCCCCCTCACCCTCCTGGTCTCTGTTGTCTATCATTCCACTATGTCCGTGTAAGCACATTTTTAGAACCCACTTTTGAGGGAGAACATGTGATTTTTGTCTTTCTGTGCCTGGCTTATTTCACATTAGATAATGGCCTCCTGTTCCATCCATCCATGTTGCTGCAAAAGGCATGATTTCGTTCCTTTTTATGGCTGATAGTGCTCCATAGTGTTAAGATACCATATTTTCTTTATTCAGTCATCTGTTGATGGACACCTAGATTGATACCATATCTTCATTATTATGAATTGTGCTGTAATAAACATACAAGTGCAGGTGTCTTTTTGATATATTGATTTCTTTTCCTTTGGGTAGATGCTCAGCAGCAGGACTGCTGGATGGAGTGCTAGGTCTTTTAGTTGTTTGAGAACTCTCCATACTGTTTTCCGTAGAGGTTGTGCTAATTTACATTCCCACCAACAGTATATAAGTGTTCTCTTTTCCCCACATCCTCGCCAATATCCGTTAATTTTCTGTCGTTTTAATAATAGTCATTCTGCATGTCATTGTTATTAATATCACTACTTAAACATTCCCACAAGCACTTGGGGACAGTCAAATCAGATCAGGATCTGCCCACAAGTTGCCAAATACAATCAGGGTAGAGACCAAAATGGGTGAGCAATTTGTGCTCTTTTGCCTAAAAACTGAGCAATCTCTGGGTACCGCCCTCTGGGGTTTGCCAGGTGGGGGACAGTCTGATGAGGGAATCCAGTTTGTTTACTCAACAAATGTTCATTGACCACCTACTGAGTGGAGAACACTGTCTTAGATGCTAAAGCCATGGCCAAGAGTGAGGACAGAGAAAGAGCAATCTCATTCTCAGAGCTCGTAACTGATGAGTGCTATGAGGAAAATATAACAGGGTGGTGGTTCGTGCTCTGGAATACCACACAGCAATGAAAAAGAACAAAGACTGCTGTGTGCACTAATGTGGGCCAGTGTCACAGAGATTATATCGAGTGAATAAAAACCAGACACCAAAGAGAATATACTGTATGATTCCAGTGATCTAAAAGTCAAGAATAGGAAAAATTAACCCATAGGAATAGGGGTCAAAATAATGGTTACTTTGGGGGAGGAGGTTTGATTGGGAGAAGCCAAAGGAGTCTCTAGGTGCTAGAAATATTCATATCTTGATCTAGGTGCTGGTTACACAAGTATGTAGTTAGGGAAAATGCATTAAGCTGGAGAGTTGTGTACAGTTCAAGGGATGTACACTGTGTTAGTTACCTATTGCTGCATAACAAATTACCACAAAATTTAGCAGCTTCAAACAATAAGCATATTATCTCACATAGTCACTGTGGGTCAGGGATCTGGTACTGACTTAGCTGGGTGGTTCTGGCTTGGTGCCTTTCATGAAGCAGCAGTGAAGACACCAGCCAGGGCTGCAGTCATCTGAAGGATTGACTGGGGCCGGAACGTCTGCTTCCAGGGCGGCTCATCACATTTGCCTGGCAAGTTAGTGCTAGTCATTGATGGGAGGGCTGTGCTTCTTGCTATGGGGCAGCTGGAGTGGCATTAGGACATGGCAGCCAGCTTCCCCCAGAGCAGGAGATTCAAGAGACAGCAAGCAAGGAGGAGGCCACAATCCCTTTTATAACCTAGTCCCAGCAGTCACACACCATGACTTGCACCGTATTCTGCTTGTTAGAGGCAAGTCACTAAGGCCAGCCCACACTCGAGGGGAGGGGAACTAAGCTCTACTACTTGCGGGGAGTAACACCAAAGAATTTGCGGACATATTTTAAAACTACCACATGTTACAGCTCAATTTTAGAACAGTCTTATTTCATATTTTTTAAAAAAGTGATAGAAAGTAATGGGTCTTAGCAAGCACGTTCACCGAGCTTTCTGAGAAAGCGCCATTTGCGCTGAGCTCTGAATGAGAAGAGTCAGCAACATGGAGATCAGGAGGAAAGCATCAAAGGCAGAGGAAAGAGCAAGTACAAATGCTTTGCCTCAGCAGGGAGTTGTTGAAGAGTCGCAAAGACCAACATGGCCCAAAGTTCAAGAGCAAAGGGACAGCAGGAGGAGCTGACGTTGGTGAGGGAGGAGGAAGCCATGGAGGCCCGTAGAAAGAAGTTTGGATTTTATTCTAAAGGTGGCTGGATGCCACTGGAAGAGTTTTAGCATGGGACAGGTCTCCTCCGATGAACATTTTGAACAGCATCTCTGGTTGCCGTGGATTGACCATATAGTACCCGAGTGGGAGTGGAAATAAGGGATTGGTTAAGAGGCCCTCGCCGGAGGAGAGGTGATGGCAGCTTGGTGGACAAGCCCCTGGCTCTGCCTCTGGCTCTCACATACTCAGGTCCTTCCAGAGCTCCAAGCCTCAAGCAGGCTGCTCCTGGGAGGCACACAGAACACACACTCTCTTCAAAAGCAGTAGAAAAAGGCACAGTTTCTTTGCTGAAGGCAGGAAGAGAAGGTTCTTTTTGCCCTGAGGAGGATCAGCTTTGACCATCAACAGGAGCTTTGTGTTGTCCTACAGGGTCCTCCTTCCGCGAGTCAGCCTTGCCTACGCTATTTTTACACATCTCGTGGGGTCTGCATGCTGGTCTTTTGGGATAAGATATCCTCCTTTCAAACAAAGAGTGTTTCAATCCTAGAGAAGGACTTGGTGGTTGCTACTGGCATTTGACTTTAGTGCAATCAAATGAAACTACTTGGTTTCTCTCCAGAGGCGGGACCGGCCAGAAGCCGCGAGGGGGTTGCCTGCTGCACACTGGGCTCATCCTGTTTCGGGCGGGGGTGGGGGCCAGGGATGGAGGCTCCTCCGATAAAAGAAGACATTGTTGAGCAGTCTTCCTTCTCAGGACACGCACATTTCCCTCTGGATGTACCATTTCTACTTGGTTTTGGTTTTAAACTTTCCAGGGAGAAAGGTAATAGGACATAGTTTAGATGCTTCATCAGAATCCAGATACATTCCAACTTTTGAGCAGGAAAATTCTTACGGACAGAATGGTTAGAGACGTTTGTGTGCTGCACTTTGGATGTGGATTTCTAAGTGACTTGCTGACAACTTGCAAAGGCCTAAATACTGGTCTTCTGTTCCTTTCTAACAAATCCCTGGTTCCTTTCATTCTTGCAGGGGACAGATCTTATGCTTTCATATCTTGGCAGCACCTTAGAGCTGCAAAGGCTTATTTGGTACCTATTTTATTCCAGACAAGAAAACTGGGGATTTTGAGTGCATAAATATTGAGCATACTAATTTTGAGTGTCATATGGTAACTCTTCCCTGTACACAGTATTTCCTAATGTTTCTCCAGGTAGTTGAAGGCACATTAGGCTAGGGATTGAGACACCCGAGTTCTAGTCTCTGGCACCGTTGCTTGTGTGATCTTGGGCACCACACTCTACCTCCCAGGGCTTTCGTGGGAACGGTAGGCTTTATGCCCAATGACCTCTGGGTTTTCTTGCTGCTCTGATACTGGGAACTGCTTTGTACCTCATCAGATACCAAGATGAAATTAAATAGGTCAGCCAACTGGGGACCCAGAGGAAGTGGCTGGGCCAGAGCAGATAGGTCCCTGGGCAAATATCTGAGAGGTGAAACCAACCACCCATCGAATGAAGAGAGATCATTGTGAGGTTTTGATAACGACTCACATTCATGATCAGGTGCTGTCCAGTTCACCGTGCCACTTGATCATACAATAGAAACATTAAGAAGTTTGAGAAAATGTCCTGATTTAGATATTCTACTGCCCCTCCCCATAGAAAGTGAAGTTTCTGTTTCCAGGCCACAGGCTCTGCCCTCCTGACACCAGGTAGGCCACCAGGAATAGCTATGCTGGTTATGTGCTATGCAAAGGCACCCAGCCCTAAGGCTGTTATCTAAATCAATACTGGGCCAGAGGTCATCTAAACTTAGAGGAGTCTAGGTTTGGATATTGGCATAAGGGGAGAATGAGGCAGCTATGGCGCAATGGTTAAGGGCACAGCTTCTGGAAACAGCATAAATCAAATCATGCCACCTACTAGTTTTGTGACCTAGAATAAGCCATTGAGGTTTGTTTCCCCATAAATGGGATAACAGTCCTCCTTAACTCATGGGTCGGTAGGAGAAATTATACATTAAAGTGGTTAGCACGGGGCCTGGCATATAGTGGGTGATCAATAAAACATCAGGTATCGTAAGTTAGGGATGAGGAGTGCTATCATTCATCCTTCTAAGGTCCCACACCGTCACTGCACAGGGCGTCCTGGTGCCTTTCTCCGTGTCCACACTGGAGTTCTGTATGTAGCAGGAGGGCTGGCTCCTAGCTCACTGTCGTCTTGGAGAGTCAGAGAACCAGAGCAAGGACATGAGAGCATGTGTCAGGCTCTTGCTGATCACACTGCCAGTCAGACAGGACAGTATAGCCTGGTTAATGTGGTCCTGAGGGTGTCAGGCTCTTGCTGATCACACTGCCAGTCAGACAGGACAGTCTTTCCCGCGGGAAGCATCCTTGCCCCAAACCCCCAGTACTGCCCTGACAAGGTGAAAGATTTGACACGAGTTCTTGTTCTAGGAGCCCTGGTGGGCACATGGGTAGGGTGGAGGGGGCTTTACCACAGGAGTTCCCTCTTAGGTGGGGTCCAGCATCTTCCTCAGAGAGCCGCTGCTCTCTGCACATGCCCATGTGACAGGAAGCACGCAGGCCCTTCTGATCCCATCTGTCCTCCTCTAGGTCGACAATAAGATGGACATTCATGAGGGCTACACCCAGTCAAACTGAGCACAAGCTTCTGGAAAAAAAAGTCAGCTTCCTCAACCTACTAGGTTATTCACTTCTTACCAGGTGGGATTAACGTCTCTTTGTGCTTCAAGTAGCTCTGAGCCTTTTTCAGAAGGAAAAGTCAAGTATGGAAACCTGGTCGGCAGAGGCCCTTCCCCATTCTTGGTACAGAAATGTGGTTCTAGGTGGGTAAGTGCTCTGGAATGCACAGAGCTCTTACCTGGCAGTTAGGATTAATAGCAAAGTGGGAACATGAGACAGGGCTGATGGCATTTTGAGTTTGCCATGCTGAGTGAGGCCTAGAGGTGCACGAAGCAGGAATTTCCTTCTAGTAAGCACCCCAGGATGGACAGCAGGGTTATGTATCAAGGGCACATCAGGTAGGACTGGGAGATGGTGGCAGAGTGACCCAGGCTTCTTGCTTATAGAAATCCCGCCTACACTTTAGGGCTTGGTTGAAATGCCACCTCTTTTCCACGGATTGGATTCCTTCTGACTATATATATATATATGAGCTTTCCTTCTGAACTGTGTAGCACCTTGCTGATCCCATTCCTGTGCCTTGTATTATAGCTGTCTGTGTAACTGTGTGATCAGAAGCATCTTGGGAGAGCCTAACTTGGGTTTGAGTCAGATTCAGTTACATGTTAACTGTGTGACATTGGGCACACTGCTTAACCTTTCAGAGCCTTAAGTCCCTCATATGTCAGATAAGAATAATGTTCACTTTACCGAGTTGTTTGAAAGATTAAATATAGGCTATGTACAGCACTTGATACATGCTAGGCATTTAATAAATGGTAGATATGTCATTTATTTATTGCAGACTGTAAGCTCTTAAAAAAAAAAAAGAAAAAAAGAGTAGAATCTTATTCATCTTATTATCCCCAGCAACTGGCACCATGCCTGGGACATAAGTAGGTACTCAGTAAATGTTTATTTGAATCAAACAATGAATTACTTTTAACAAAAAGATATTTCTCAAAATTTCTTGTCTTGTTTAATATTCCATAAATAACTTTAGCCCCTGTGTTTTGACTTCCGTAGTCTTTAAATGAAAGAGCTGGAGAAGACATTCAACGTCCGGAAGGGGGGCAGAATGCGCCATGTGATGCGAGAGCTCCTTGGAAATCTTCCATGTTATTTCCTGCTTACATCTGATTGAAGCTCTCAGGACAGGCTGGCTTAGATCATCCATCAATGTTATTGGTTTTTTCTTCCAGATTCTTAGAATTTGCACCAGGTATACCCCAGAACAAGACACCATGACTTTTTCAGATGGCCTTACCCTAAATCGAACTCAGATGCACAATGCTGGATTTGGTCCTCTGACTGACCTTGTGTTCACCTTTGCCAACCAGCTCCTGCCTTTGGAAATGGATGACACAGAAACAGGCCTTCTCAGTGCCATCTGCTTAATCTGTGGAGGTAACAATTACCTAGAAAACTCTCATGAGATTCCATGAAGAACAACTTGTAATTTATGGGAAATTCCTCATCTCCATTTTGGAGTTATTTTGCATGGGAAAAGATGTGAATAAAGCCAGGCATACTAAGCCTGGGCTTGTTGTATTTTCCCATGTTGTTACAAATTAAGTAACAGTATTTGGGATCCTTCTGCTCTGAAAGAAATGCTAAAATGAATTGCCACAGGTTTTTTCTTTTTTTAAAGGCAGGATCAGACTCTTGTGAAATAAATTGGCTAGGGACATTTTAATGATGACCCCAGGGACTTGCATGTGCTGTCTACTAGTTAGTGGCTAGGAATACAAGTTACTGGCTGGGACACCCCACCCACCCTTGGAGGACTGGGATAAAATACGAATTTCTTCCTTAGAGCAACCCCTACTGGCTCACAGGAGGCTGAATCATAAGTGGTTAAAAAGTAATGGCTTTAATTAAAGGGCAGATTTACCTCGCTTTTATAAACATCGTGCTCAACATTTGTTTTAATTCAGTTCAGCAGTGACACCTCCTGGTCGTAAGAGGTAGTTCTTTCCCTGGGCCAAAAGCAACCAGCCATCAAAATGCTTTAGACTACCAAAACAGAGACAATTATTTTCAAGTATCACTGCTTAAAGCAATTGCACATATCCGCAAATTTGGTTATGTGATTGAATTATCAAATTAATAAAGTCATAGTATAGCAGGAACAAGGAAATGAGTAAGAGGAGAAATGGGCAGAAATTCTGATATTAATTGTTTAATGCTCTATTCCTGGTATCTAGACCGCCAGGACCTTGAGGAACCAACAAAAGTAGATAAGCTACAAGAACCATTGCTGGAAGCACTAAAAATTTATATCAGAAAAAGACGACCCAGCAAACCTCATATGTTTCCAAAGATCTTAATGAAAATCACAGATCTCCGCAGCATCAGTGCTAAAGGTATTTCTTTATGCTCTACACTATAGTCACAAAGTGGACTTTAGGGCCTTACCAGATTGTTATTTTATTAAACTCCTCGTTTTAATTCAGGATATTTAATAGCTTTTTTTTTTAAGTGGACTTTAGGGCCTTACCAGATTGTTGTTTTATTAAACTCCTCGTTTTAATTCAGGATATTTAATAGCTTTTTTTTTTTAAGTTTTGGAACTCATTTCTCATTGAAATCAAAAGGAATTAAATAGCACCCTCCCTTTAAGGGAAAAAAAGGAAAGAAAACCTCGAATCTTACCTTACTTGATAATCTCAATAGATGATTGAGAGCTTTAAATTCAGGTAACTGATTAGAAAAACATTGTTTTCAAGAGAATATACTATATGATGGGCTTTTTAATTTTTAAATTTTCTATGTTTATACATTTCATTCCAGCTTTCCGTACCTCTCTGGTTTATGTAAACTTGACTCCAGTTTTTCCTGAACATCCAAACCTCAAGAAAAATGAATAGTACTTAGGATAATTGTTATTGGTTAAGTTTCTCTCATTGTAGCCATATTGCTCTATTGTATATAGGCAGATTTACTACTGCACACTTCTAAGCAAAGGAATTCTTGCCTTCCTGAGAGGTATAATATTCTTTGCCTAGTGATCTTCAGTTTATGTGGCAACTCAAGCAATTAGAGAAGTGCCTAGAGCCATATCACAGGTAAGTGTTAGAGTAAGGTTTTTCTATGTAGAGAGACGACTCAGCAGCTATTCTGGTACTAAATGTGCTATTGTCATTCTCCTTCCCCTTTAGTGTACACTATCCCTGAAGACCTTGGCAAGCCAAGAAACAAACTATATTTCAGAAAGTGCTTAAAAGCATAGTGAACTTGTTTGACAAGGAGTCTGAATTCTTGAGCTCCTTCTAAGAAGTTTCTTCAATGAGCATTCAGAATTCATCCCTACCATGGGATTAAGAGTAGAAGCAAACAGCACATACCAGTGCTTAAGCAATGTAATTATGACTATGGTATCTTTGATTTTTAAAAATGAGGCTGTTTAATACTGTCCTCCACAGAGAGTTAAATCAGTGATATCTAACAGAATACACTGGTTATGAAAATATTGTATAATCTGCACTGTCCAGTTCAGTAACCACTCACCACATATGGTTCTCAAGCACTTGAAATGTAGCTAATGCAACAGAGCACTGCTTTTCTAATTGTACTTAACAAATTTAAATTTAACTAGCCACATGTGGCAAGTGGCTGCTGTATCGGACAGCGCAGTGCTAGATCAAGTTGTTGATAATCAGCGCACGTTTATTACTCAATTCCTCCATTTGTGGGTAACTGGCATCCTTGCAACTGTCTCACTTTCAAGATACATTTCTTTTTATAAATTACGTTGTTACCTGAAACTGACTGAGGCATGGAACTATCAAATTTAAACATGTCACCACCTCTCTCCTGTTTGTCCATAAAGTAAAAATGTTTTAATGTTGTAAAATTAGAATAGCTGCTGGGAGGCACTGTTTGCATCATTTTCTGTTACCAAGATGAATAACAGTATCAGGTTGCTTCTGTAAAAGACAAGTGAAGTTCTATCAGATAATAAAGAGACCCTTTATCAACATTCTGTAACTCTGAGCTGGTTAAGAAACCAATTGGATTGACTTTACAACACAGTAACATGATTTTTCGTGGATGCTATTCCTATTCTAAATACATTTTTACGTTTGCTATAGTAATAAATGGATCATCCTTGTCAACAAAAGCAAAAGCCACTTAATATCTATATTCTATAACCCATTCATGAGCAAGAGGGAGTCTGAGGAAACACCTTTGTTAAAATAGATAAAAGTTGGTCCCTGGTTATCCAGCTTAACTCCTAATCTTAACCAGATTTCTATTATCTCTTTTTAAAAAAGGTGCAGAACGTGTAATTACCTTGAAAATGGAAATTCCTGGATCAATGCCACCTCTCATACAGGAAATGCTGGAGAATTCTGAAGGACACGAACCCTTGACCCCAAGTTCAAGTGGGAACACAGCAGAGCACAGTCCCAGCATCTCACCCAGCTCAGTGGAAAACAGCGGGGTCAGTCAGTCACCACTGGTGCAATAAGACATTTTCTAGCTACTTCGAACATTCCCCAGTACCTTCAGTTCCAGGATTTAAAAATGCAAGAAAAAACATTTTTACTGCTGCTTAGTTTTTGGACTGAAAATATGTTAAAACTCAAGAAGGACCAAGAAGTTTTCATATGTATCAATATATATACTCCTCACTGTGTAACTTACTTAGAAATACAAACTTTTCAAATTCTAAAAATCAGCCATTTCATGCAACCAGAAACTAGTTAAAAGCTTCTATTTTCCTCTTTGAACACTCAAGATTGCATGGCAAAGACCCAGTCAAAATGATTTACCCCTGGTTAAGTTTCTGAAGACTTTGTACATACAGAAATATGACTCTGTTCTTTCTATACTGTATGTTTGGTGCTTTCCTTTTGTCTTGCATACTCAAAATAACCAAGACACCAAGGTTATGAAACAGACTACTGTACATGTCCACCTAAGAAAGGTTCAAAAAGATAATTGCCTTGCTTTCATGGGATAATCAAGACGTCAAGGTAAGGAAACAGGACTGTTGTACAGTATGACAAGATAAGACTAAAGATATTCTAATTTAGTTAGTATGGAAGCTTGTCCTTGCTCTTTTTGATGCTCTCAAATTGCATCTTTTATTTCATGTTGCCCAGTAAAAGTATACAAATTCACTGCACTAGCAGAAGAGACTTCTGTATAAGTGTAACTGCCAGTTCAGTTAATCAAATGTCATTTGTTCAATTGTTAATGTCACTTTAAATTAAAAAAGTGGTTTATTGTTTAATGACATAACTACACAGTAAAAAAAAAAAAAATACATTTTTACAGTAATGATAGCCTCCAAGGCAGAAACACTTTTCAGTGTTAATAAGTTTTTGTTTACCAGTTCACAAGCCATTAGGGAAATTTCATGGGATAATTAGCAGGCGGGTCTACCACTTGGACCATGTAACTCCAGTGTCCTTCCTGATTCATGCCTGATCTTGGGATTTTTTTCCAGCTACCTTGATGCCAAGGGGCTAACATTAATTCCCAAAGACATGGGCATAGGATCTGCCTCCTTTGACCTTGTTCAATCACTATGAAGCAGAGTGAAAGCTGTGGTAGAGTGGTTAACAGACACAAGTGTCAGTTTCTTAGTTCTCATTTAAGCACTAGTGGAATTTTTTTTTTTTGATATATTAGCAAGTCTGTGATGTACTTTCACTGGCTCTGTTTGTACATTGAGATTGTTTAACAATGCTTTCTATGTTCATATACTGTTTACCTTTTTCCATGGAGTCTCCTGGCAAAGAATAAAATATATTTATTTTAAAGGTGTGTGGGAGCTTTTTACTACACTTTCATCTTCAGTAAAGAGACAGAGAACACAGTTCCATTTTTAATGTTTAAATTTCATTTCAAAAAGCAGGTCTGTAGTCTGCAATCATGACAATTAAAATCTGTGCTAATGCACGGCAGTCTATAACAATTCTACAAGCCATTCAGACAGTACATGACATTTCAATGAGTAAAAAAGAGCATAAAACTGTATGTGTAAGAACAAAATGTTAAAAGGCCTACCACAATAAAAAACCATCAATTACATCATCACATTAAAATAAGCCAGATGTACAAAAGTCAGACAGAAAAGACAAAAGGACAACACAAGATATCTGTTGAAAAATGTTTCTGTGCTCTTTGGGCACTTAATTAAACATTGCAAAATCAACATCTTCTTCTTCATCAGACTCTGTAAAATATTTTACTTCTTTCCTAGCTCGACCAGTCCGTGGCAGAGAAGGTGGTTCAGAAGTGAAGTCTGAGGGGAAGATGTCCACATCTGAATCCTGATCAAATGATGTTTTCTTCGGTTTCTAGACATTTTTTTAAAAATAGATTTAAAACTCCAAAGTTAGGGAAAAAAACACTAGTGTTAAGAAGTATTATTCCTTATACTTCATTTACATTTAGGAAGTATTACAAATAATGATGGTTTTAGCATTAGAATTCTAATGCTAATTTAATTATACAACCTAATCATTTTTTGGAAGAAAAAAAGGATTACATATAATAATTTGCCAGCTTGGTGGTCCTGTATTTACCAAGTTCCAGCCTCAAAAATGGAACACCGTTATTTATTTCTGAAATTAAATATTATCCAAGTATGCACAATGCCCAAACAGGTAAAAGTCCAAGTTATCCTATTTATAAGTACATATCAAGAATTCATGGGAGGAAAACAAGACTCGTACAGTGTGTAATACACACTATAAGTGTTTATAAAAACGCAGAGAAGAGTCACCGACATGAACCAGAGGCATAGAAGATAACCGAATAGAAGTCAATGCGGAAACCAATGTAAAGCTATAATCATCTATGTATTTTTAAGCTTTACCAGGAAGAGAAAAAAGGGAGGGGGCAGCTGAAGTCATACATTTACCTAAAAGAGAGAGTCTACTGCTAGAGAAGGGTCAGACTGGGAAATCCAAGTTAAAAAATAAATAGTCTTTAGTCTAATATTCACGTAGCATAAAACTCATACAGCTCAATGGATGAAATGGAAGATTCTAAGTAGGTTAATTTATAGCATACTATTATCCAAGAAATAGTCCTGATTATATAAATTTACACTTGAATAATTTCTTAACCATATGCAATCCCCCTATTACTAAGAGATGCTAGGTTTAAAACTGTTACAAGTAATAAGCAAACTAAGTCAGTTATAGATAATCTTAAACAAAACCATGCATTAAAAAGATGTTCCTGATTACCTTGCTTGTTGTTTTGGGTATTTTCCTGGCAGGGTTATAATCACCTTCATTTTCAGAGCCAGATGCTTTCCTTTTCTTTGCCCCTCGGCCTTTACCTTAAAATAATACAGAAGGTTTTTTTCTCTGAAGGTTAAGTGCAATATAAAACGGTAAATGCCAAAACATGATAGTTTACTTCTATGGCATGCCCAATCAGTGGGGCACTGCCGTTCCGGTCTCTTACTATGAATGACGTACAATCAATTTTGCAGCATCATTTCAATTCTGGGATTAACATGACTAAAGAGTATTTCACAAATACATTTACACTAGTGGGAAAGCCCTAGAGACAAATGTACTGACCAAGGCTCTGATACATAAAAGAGAACATCTGCATTTTGCTATGAGGTCCTTAAGCATAAAAAAGAAATCTCTTAAGAGCGCTTCCTAAAATTTTTTTTCTAGTAAATATAATTTCTAATTTGTCATCGGCCAATACTTTAAAAAATATAATAAAACACAAATTACTTTAAAAATTACGCTTTTTATTAACACAAAATTATTATAAAGGTTTAAATTCTTACTCTCAATTTCACTTATCACAAACTAGTAACAACCAACTGCAGATCACACTTTCAGTAGCACAGTCCTAGAATAAACTACCCAGTATTAATCACAAAATAATCTGTCAAATCCATATTCCTTCTCAGACTTAGACTTACCACATGTAGCATTTTTTATCTATCTGACCTCCTATTCTCATCACTGGAGAAAGGAGGGAAAAAGGTAATATTTAAGTGGGGGCTAGATGTTCTCCATCCCACAATGATGCCCATGAAAGAGAAAATGGAACTAAATTGCAATTCTAAATCTTAAAAAATTTCTTGAGAGCTATGACCTACTAGATTGCACAAGTAAGAAAAGAGCCTAAATTATCTTGGGACATCATTTGATCAAATGAATCAATAAAATAACATTTCTGAATTTTTTATTAAGGTTTCAAACCATGCATACCTTAAGTATTGACCTCCCCAGTCACTTTCATTCTTTTCCTCCCTCCTGCTCTCCCTGTTTCCCTGCAGGTCTATAGCTCCTTAACCAGCTACCCCTTTATGAAGTAAAATAAACACTGATGAAAATATCCTTCAATTGAGTAAAAGGCTGAGCAGCTGCACTCAGAGGATATCATGTCTTACGTATTAATACATATTTTACAAAGCAACTTTAAGGGCTTTCCAGATTCTGGAGACAAAGAGGGCACGCCAGAGAGAAGAACTGGTGCTGTTGCCTTGCGTGGCCTTGAGTACAGCTATTTCATTTCCTAGATGAACAAAAAGTTCTGGTCTAAGAGTCTGAGATCGAGCCTACTCCAATAAGTGTCACACTTTAGTTAGTATAGAGTCCAAATCTGCCTTTTTAATAACTCCCAGTGATTCAGCTGCAGGGGGTCTATGAACCATTCTTAGGTATTCTTACTTAATCTCTTGGAGTCTAATTTGTAAAACAAAGTGACAGGAACAAATTGTTACACTTCATGTGAACCCTAACACAGCACTGACTCTGAAACACTGCTTATTGAGGGGTAAAGCAATTTAAAATAAAAAAGGCACCCACTTCTCTAAATTCAATGAAACATAAGAAACTAAATCTTTTCCACCCAGCATATGTTTAAAGGGTTATACAAAGATAATCCTCACCTTTTGGCGCTGTAGTCTTCTTTGGAATGCCAAATTCTGAATCTGAGTCAGAGTTTATAGTCTCTACTATTTTCTTCTGTTTGGGGGCTCTCTTAGGCTTAGAGGCTGTATCCGAAGATGGTTTTCCTAGTAAGCAAATTTCCATTTCATAGGTCAGTGTAATATACTCACCAACAAACCAAGCTGAAGGAAGTCCTATAACAATGAAATTTCTTACTGCTGCTAAGAAATTGAGTAGCCTTAAATAATGAAATGGTTTCTTTCTGCTTGGTGCCAGCATAAAGGCAAACAATTTCTCAGAGATGACAAAATGCTTTTTATTTAATTATGTATAATCTGCCTTTAGATAATTCAACTGAGATATTTTAAGCAAGGGCCATTAAAATGATTTAACCAGTAACTTTTAAATACAGTATAGTCAAGACAAAAAGTAGCATATTTGATATGTTAATTATAACCCAAGTATAACCACATGATAAATTCTACTTTTAAAATGTTTTAGAGGTGGGGGAAAAACCATTTTATGGGATCCTCAAATACAATAAATAGAAACCAACTCACTTCCATTCAAAAGCTAAAATCCGGACTTAGCATTTTTATGTGGAAAGAAATATGAAAATCTTAAATAATTAGACAACAGACATGAGGCCTTTGCTTTCTTGACTTTTAAAAACAGACCTTATTTTATAGCTTCATCTGCAATTCTATGTGAAAACATCATTTTTTACTTGCGTAATTAATAAAACCTAATTTGGAAAAAAATGTACTGAATGAATCTAAATTAACTGCAGACTTTCCTATTAAAAAACCCATGCTGATTCTACGGAAACTGTATTCCCAGTCTCAATTTGAGATGCTAGAGATAATGCCCCTCATTAACCAACAGCAGGAGGAGCCCTAGCTCTTTATGGCAATGGCGTCCACAGATTTTGTGGCTTTCCCTGCTCTGAGTCTACATGACTAAAGCTACCATAAGAGCCATACAGCAGCTCCTAGCAAGAATACAGACAAACTGGGTGTTCCAGGAACCGCTTTTTTCTTTGACAGTTTCCATGCCTGGAGTAAGGTGACATTTTCAACTCTACCAGACAATCCTACAGAGGGACATGATATATCCTCTCCTTGAAATGATATTTTACGGGAACTGTATTTTGGGGAGAGGCTAGAGGAAGGCTGAGGACTTACTGGGCTCCCTGAGATCACACCACATACGCATTTATTCAACTAAGACAAGGCCCGTTAGGCTATTGGAGAAACATGCAAACAGAAGCAGTGGCATGATATCCTAGCCTTTTAGTTAATGCTACAGCTAAACTCTTAACTCATTAAGTTTAATATGGGTGAATAACTTGATGAAGGAAATAGGATGATGTTTCAAGAAGTGACATGGCTCCCAAGTTTTCAGGATGTTTATAAGATACTCTTATAGAAATGATTTTTTTAAAAAAGGATGCTTTGTGATTTTTAAAAAAAAAAGTGGGGGGGAGAGGGGATTATAGAATCTGTCTCAGTTTGGGATCCCCAGAAGCAGACTCTGCCTGATCCTAAGACAAGGACTGAAGTACAAGTATTTATTTACAAGGTAAATAAAAGGGAGTACAAAAATAAAACAATGAGGAGAGGGCGGCCAATAACGGGTAAGTTATCAAGCCAATCATCACTCTGGGAGCTTAGTCCTGTGGGGAATTTTTGGGAGCCAGTATAAAACACACATCCCACAGTCAGCTCACCTGAGAAGTAAGGACACTGAGATATTTATAGACCAACTTTCTCCAATCACTGGATAAGGGCAGCTGGGGGCAAGGGAGCATTAATATTCCAGCAAGTGGCAAACAGAAAGTCTTCAAGCAAAGAAATGTAGACGCTGGACGAAGTGCAATGAAGGGGTAAAGGCAATGGGGCATGGATAGTCATCCAGTGTGTTGCCTAGAAAGACTCCTGTAGCCAACCAATTTTTCATTATAGTCTTAGTGCATTTAAAGTAGGACTTTTTAAAATTGTTTTTCTGCTACATTCAATACATATGTCTGTAATGATGCTGTCTATTGTGGATTTTTAAGATCTTTGAGGGAATAGTCCATATTGTTTATTTATTTGCTGTCATAGCACCCATGTCAGAAGTGTTTTTTTTTTTTTTTTTAAGTATTATCTTTCAAACACAAAGCACTAATGCTGATCTCCTTCAAAAAGACCAAGGTATATATCTTGCTACTAGTAACAGATTCATAAATCAACTCGAAGTGCTTCATAGACAATCTAAGGCTATGGAAAAGAAAGAAGCTACATGACTCACAAAGAAAAAGAAGACCTCAACTGAACTGACCACTCCCTCCACATAAGGAGTTGAGGCATGATCAACATAGATAACAGAATCCAACTACTAAGAAGAAAAAATCTTAAGCTACTTTATAACCTAACAAGCATAAGGGAGCTTTAATAGAAAGCTATCTTTAGATATCAATGCATGGGATTATTTTATAAATACAACAGCTTTAAAATGAAGTCGTACAGATGTGGTTAGAAAACAAGAGGAATTCTCCCTATACACATTTATACTTTATAATTGTTTTACAGTGACATCCCTAGTGCAAATAGTTTCAAATTATATTGAAATTCCTTTTATATCAACTATCTCTACATATCTTATGCAATGCTTAACACAGTTGTAGGTACATACCCTTTTTAGCAGCTACTGTTTTACTTGGAATTTTATCTGTTTGTTTCAGACCAAATGATGGTGAAAAAACTGAAGCAGAATCTTCTTCATTACTGTCGAATTTAGCTGAATCTAAAAATTACGAAACTTTTTTTTAGTAAAGAGATTCTATAAAGATCTCTCAGTAAACTTTGAGTTAACTGATGACTTCTCTTTAGCCAGGTAATTGATGTTTTAAGTTTCTATTTCGTGATCATATAATCTACAATATACAAACAGCTGAAAATAAACTATATCAATGTCATACCTCAAAAATGTTAATAACTCTGTTGCTAAACATACAAATGCATAGAGTAGTGAAATTAAAAGTCCCAAATGCTAATTATTTAAAATATAACAGGCCAATTCAAAAATACATACTGATGATTTCTTTTAACATGAGATATGAAAAAGTTCCACTGTGATTATTTCAGTAGCTATAGAATAATATTATTAACCATGTCAGGAAGATCAGCAATAATGTTTAAATTTAAAAGAGTAATAAGTATTCATATTTTAAATCAATAAATCATCGAAGGTTAATTTAAAAAGGTATGCAAGCTTACCACCAGTTTACTTTCGCATTCAAATTAATCAATCAATTAATTCTTCCCTCCCTCAAACCACACCAGAACCTTTTCGCACAGTGACTTGGACGTAAGTAAATATTTTTATATAACTGTTTTGATATGCTTTCAAAAATGAATATCTATCTATATATATGTACAACATAGACCAAATCTAAGTATGTCTGTATGTATGGATATGAGTATTAAAAAATACGTGACAGTAAATCAATTAAGTGACCTTAAAAATTCCATACAAAAAAAAAGGGAATAAAAAAAGTATACTCTGATTAAATTTCCTATGAAGGTTTTGGTCTCTCAAGTACTAGGATTTAGTAAAACAAGTGTGCACCTATATTGGTACCCACGCACCTTTAGAAAACTGTCATATATACATTCACATTGCCATTAAAATCAAATTTCAGTCTTTCAAAATGTCTTTTTGCATGTCTTTTCTCTCATTGACACATTACATACACACATACATACTGCATATATACACAAGTTTGCATGTGCCTGTCTACCTAAATGCTTCCATAATGCATATTTTCACCAGTTAGGAGTCACCTCAGAAAAAGTAAATAAACCTATTATCTTGAGCAAAATGTAAAAAGGTAAATTTTCTAGTCATGAAACATTCTGAAATTAAATCATGACCTAATGATTTACTGTTTCTTCTCTACCACTAAAAGAGCCAAAAATACAGTAAGTAACCAATGAAGAGACTAAATGAGCATACCATCTTCTGACTTCTGAGAATATGAAGGAAATGAGAAGAGATTTCCAAAATCCTGACTTTTTTTGTCATGAGAAGATTTTCTATTAGAGAGAAAATAAACACCACAAAGAGGATATAATTTAAATAGCTGATTTCAACTCTGATAAGTTACATATAGTATGCACTGCAGGTTTATAATCATAGAACAAAACTCTAGTTCTCTCATTTCTTTCTCTGTTAAACATAAGGCACGCAAAGTTTTTTTCTCTCTTACATGCACAAGTATGCACACATATACACAAACCATGTGTACACATATATATGCTCACGGATACCAAATGATGTAGCGTGAAAAAAAAAAAAAACAATGGAAACTAAGCAACGGTCTAAAGTTATACAAAATACCATTAAAATCAAATTCTATGATTGATAGAAATAATCATTCCATAATTTAATATCAGCAAATTACGGGCAAAAACCCAAGGAGAAAGATAGAATCCCCATGATAGCAGGCAATAATCCTATTTCTGATCCTAGACTACAGGTGGGCAGTTAATTCAGGATCTGGGCAAGGCCAGCTGTAATAAGTGAGAAAATATTTCTTTAAAAAATCTGAGGGACTGAGCGTGGTGGCTCACACCTCTAATCCTAGCACCTTGGGAGGCCAAGGTGGGAAGACTGCTTGAGGCCAGGAGTTCAAGACCAGCCTGAGCAATAGCGAGACCCCATCTCTACGAAAATTAGAAAAATTAGCTGGGCGTGGTGGCACATGCCTGTAAGTCCCAGCTACTCAGGAGGCTGAGGCAGGATGATTGCTTGAGCCCAGGAGTTTGAGGTTGCAGTGAGCTATGATGACGCCACCGCACTCTAGCCCAGGCAGCAGAGTGAGAACTTGTCTCGGAAAAAAAAAAAAAAAGAAAAAAAAATTGAAATAGTTCACAGACCTCACACCTCATGTTAGTATTCACACTCAGCAAAAGCAAGAAAAACCAATCAAGGCCAAATCTAGGGAAGAAACATAAACCCGTCAATTCTAAAGATTTGGTAACTTTTCTCAAAACCAAGTATTATCCAACTATATCCCATGGACCTGCTGTCTATTTTAGTAAAAAATGTTTAATTGGAACATAGCTACACTCATTTATTTACCTACTGTTTATGACTGCCTTCTTAACAGAATGGCAGCACAGAGTAGCTGTGACAGAAACCGTATGGCCTGCAAAATCTAAAATATTTACTATCAAGCCCTTTATGGAAAAAATTTTCCAATCCCTCCTCTAAACTACAGCAATAGCTAAAGAAACAGCTGCAATATTAACAAAATTTATTCCTTCGTGAGAAAGACCTTATCTAGAATGATAACAATTTCTTAGAGAGAGCTCACTGTATTTGGTAGACGTCTGCAACAACTAACTGTACCATATTCATTGCTTACTCTGGAGTAGCTTTTGATTTTGCTGGTGAAAACGTATATTCATCTTTATCTAAGCCATCTGAAGGAACGAATTCATCTTCCCCATCATTTGTTATGGGAGATGCTTTAACTTTCAATTCCTCTAAATCATTATTGTCATCATCATCATCAGCATCATCATCCTCTTCTTCTGAGAAATCAAATGTGTACTTAGGTCTTTCAGCTAGGAGAAAAATAAAAATGAATATTAAATCTTAGCTTTATCCACATGAAATATTATTACTGATAATACATTTGAAAAATATCCCAGCAATCTCTAAAACTACATGAAAAAGAGACAAGCATTTACAAAACGAAAACCAACAACTTTGGCTTTAGTTATTTGATAGTGTTAATATCTGTCTTACATTTTCCAGGATGCTATGAGGTAAAGTTGCATATGTTAGGAGAGCATAAACTGATGGGACCGTTTGATTAGCATGTTGCTTGTTATTCTTAAATACTACTCAAACACACGGAGGAAAGTAGTCAATATGGCCTTGTCTCACATGGTCACTGTAAAAATCCCCATTACCAACATGAGATTTTCAATTTCTATAATCACAAACAACAAATTGTACAGTTCTTTTAAAAGGGCTAGACTTTCTCTTAACCTCTTGGAAAAAATTTCTATCTTTTCTTCAGGGTTAGTTTTACTATAAAGTAACAAGGACAGTCAATTTTCAGATGAATGAGAAACGATAGGAGACATAAGACTTCAATATATTAGCAAGACAATAATTTAACATAATGCGTAAAAAGGTACCAATTAAGGGGAAAAGCATACTGGTATAATGCAAATAAGTTTTGTTTTCTAGTATGTATTATGGAATAAAACTTAAAAATTGCTTGGATGCTATATAATTTTATGCATCTTTTTTTTTTTTTTTAATTTCTTTCTTTTTGGAGACAGGGTCTTACTCTGTTGCCCACGTATGAGGGCAGTGATGTCATCATAGCTCACTGCAGCCTCAAACTCTTGGGCTCAAGCGATCCTCTCCCACTTCAGCCTCCAGAGTGGCTGGGACTATAGGCGTGCACCACCATGCCTGACTAGTATTTTTCTATTTTTTGTAGAGATGGAGTCTCACTATGTTACACAGGCTGGTCTTGAACTCCTGACTCAAGTGATACTTCTGCCTCAGCCTTCCAAAGTGCTAGGTATGAGCCACCATACCCAGCCCACATCAGTTTAGACATATGAAAAAGCCTAAAAGTAGTTTTGAAGCATTTAATAAATTAATTTTGATATAACTTAAATTACTCATCTTAAAGATTCACCTACATTATGCTACCTATGTATATTAGGAAAAGAAGTTCAATCACTTAGTGATTAGAGAACCAAAGAATTTAAGCCTGACATATAATTAAAAATGTATCCCCCAGAGGGTAACAACCATAATATTGTATCACTCATTTTAATAAATTAGGATTTAACAAAATTTCAGAAGAATCTAGAGAATAGGAAATCATTAGATTTTAATTATTTGAATACTTTATGTTAATGAACATTCAGAAAGGATCAAATCACATGCTTAACAGCAATATATAATAGCAAAATGGGATTCTGTAGTCTAACCATACTACTGTAATTATCTAAAAGAGAAACGCAGAATCAGACTCTTAAAGTAGGAGGAAATTTTTCATGATAGGACAAAAAAACTACAAACCAATCCCATTAGATCCATCACTGCTGGCATACTACCAAGGTACAAAAGTATGTTTTTTACCAAACATCTTCAAACTATGGAAAAAACATAACCCAAACTTTCTAATAAAAATCAATAAGAACGGGTGATTCACTTTAGAGAAATTTATTTTATGTCCAACTTTGCTAGAAAAGACCATTCTGTAAAAGCATTTTTTTTCATCTTCATAACTTTCTGAAATAGTAATGGTTTAGTACTTTAGCAACATGGATACCGTAACAATACCAACCTATAGGTCAAACTATAATATGCAATAAAATAAATACAAAATGTATCACAATACCAGCTGCTCTCCTAAGCAAAGAATCTCTTGGAATAACCACAGGTTCTGTTTCTTCCAAATCACTTTCTGACTTGGATTCATCATCTGACCAAGGGTTCCGTTTTTTCACTTTCTTTGCACCAGGTTTACCAGATGATGTAGGTGTTTTTCTCACCCTAGTACCTAAAAGCAGAGAAACAGCAACAAGGTATGTATCAACAGTTATACAAATGTCATAAATAAAACTGTTATAATGAAAAGTTCATTATAAAATAACAAATGTTCATGAAAACAGCATTACTTCAACTACTAGAAAAAAGCACAATCAAAAGAATCTATTAATAGTAATATCCTATATATATACATTTTTTTTTTCTCATGTCAAAACAAACAAAAAGACAAACAACAAAAAAACTATCGTAATTTCTCACCAGGCTCCTTTCTCTCCCTTTTGGGTTTGGGACCTTTACTTAGCGGAGCTGATGGGGTCAATGCCTCTTCTCCTGTACCTTCTACTGGTGTTCCACTGAATTCTTCATCAAATTCCACTTTGACTACTGTGGTATCAAGGTCACCCTACGTATTAAAAAGAAAACCACACCATGAGTAAAAACAAAAATTAACACCATATATTTTAGAGATACAGTTCCAGTCAAAAGATAATTTCAAGTAAAAAAAAAAAAGGGGGGGCGGATTCTGTTGAGGTCATAACAGATAACTTTGGACCATGTTTTACTTTATTTCATTTATCTATATCAAATAATATTGCTTATAACTCTAATTTTCTGGTATACTCAATAGGATGACAGCTACTTAGAAGAAATCATAAAAAAATAAGAAGGTAGCTTTTGACTGTCAAAGGGATTTCCAGACCAATAGCTAAGTATACTAAAGGTACCCGCAAAATATGAACCTATAACTCAAGAAGGCTTCTATATACTAGGAAAAAAAAAAAATCTTCAAATTATTGAAAGAAAATAAGCAACAAATGCTATGCACTGCCAAGCACTATAAGGCAAAGTCCCCGACCCCATAACTATGAAAAACACCCCCCACATACACACACACACACACAAGGAAAAGTCATTAAAATACAAATAACAAATATAGAGGGAGGTATAGCAGCAGTCCAAGGGGAAAAGTGAGCAACTCTGCTGCCTAAGGCAAGGTCAGAAAAGCCCCATCAAGAAGGGGTCTTTCTGACCGAGCCCTGAAGGAATCACAGTAAGTTCATCAGGTAAGGAGGGAAGAGCATTCCAGGCAGAAAACACAGAAGCATGAAACATATTACATCTAAAGAATTAGGTCTTGAAACATATTATGCTTAAAGAATTAGGTCTCGAAACATAGGAAATGGTTTGACACGATTCAAGGAAAGGTGAGAAGAAAGAGTAGCCAGGAGTAGAAACACAGGAAGGCAAACAGGTGCTGAATCACTATATAACAAAAGTATGTGTGTAGTCAGTTGGGAGTCACTGAAGGTTTTTAAGCATTTGTGTAATAATTAGACTTACTTTTTAGAATTATCATTCTGGTAATAAAAGAACTTAAAAGGAATTAAGTGGAGAAAGGTAGAAATCATGATTAAATGACTATAAATGGGGGTACTAGTTGAGAGGACCACTTCAAGTATCTCAGAGAAACCTTATGCAATTCTAAGGCAGTGTCAGTAGGGATTAAGATACGGGGGTGGATTTTGGAATGCCTTAGTAGGTAGTCACTATGATTTAGTTACTGATTGAGTGTGAAAATTCCCAGGTTTTTGGCTTATGCCAGTGATGGCTGATAGTGTCATCAACTGAGACAAGGCACAGAGTAGGTTTTGAAATCAGGATAATGGGTCCAGTTTCAGACACGCCGAGTGAGTTTGAGGGGCTCTGGGCACTCAGGTGGCTATATGAGCCTGGCATGCCCTCCTGAAAACATTATAACTTAGGGACACAGATTTAGGAGTCATAGATTTAGTTGTGAGTGGAATAAGCTCTGGCCATAGCTGAGGTTACTCAAGGAGACTATGTAAAGTGGAGAAAAGAGTACTGAGAACTGAACCTGACAAACGCCACCTGAAAAGGAGAGAAGCCATTTTCCTAAGGAGACAGGTAAGCATGCATGGGTAAATGAACCTGTGTGTGATGGGGAAACAGGTAAGAGAAAAGTAGTGTAGACCTCAATTTATCAGAATAGTAGAAGAAAGTGCCTGCTCTCGTGTCAAAATGCTCCTATGCGTCAGACGTTAACTCTGTAAAGAGAACTCTCCAATCTCTTATACTGGCTCTTAGGTTCATTTCCTAAGCTCTGAATAGACTGAGCCTATATTCCCAACTACCTACTGGACTTATCTACGTATATATTCCCTGAATTCTAAAATCAACCTGTTTAGAAATATTAGCGTCTCTCTTTATGATCATCGTGCATCCTCCTTCCTCATCTCTGGACATTTTTTCTGACATTTCCTTCTTCTGGCTAACTCTGGCCCATCCAGCTCAAGGCTAGGTCAGTGTCATATTTCTAAAAATCTTTAATCGCACCCATCAGTGCCAATGACATAGAATGTGCTTAGTAATTGTTTAACTGAGGGCAAAAACACATAAATAAACAATAAAAGATGACAGCTTACTTTGTAAGCCAAACAGACTCTCTTCTACTGTAAGACTTCCTTAATTGATCATGATATAGAAGTTTATATTTTAAAGCTGATATACTCATTATTTTTCTATTTTGGGGCCCAAGGTTTTAATATAGAAGGCTGCTCAGTGGAGTGTTTCTATCTCTTATTTTAAAAATTACATTAAGTAGCTCTTTACATATACATGATCTTTCACCAATGTTTTCCTTCTATGAATCAATTACTATCATATCACAACTGAAATATATTAGAAACAAAATAAAGCATAATTTAAGTACACAGTAAAATTTATATAAATTTCATATATTCATACATATGTACATGCATTATTGAGGTACAGTCTACGAATGAACTAAAACAAGAGATGTGTCATACCTTCTTCCTCTTCAGCAACTTTTTGCTGGCATCTGCCTTCATAGCGGTAATTTCAGGAATTATTCTCCTCCCATAAGGTGAGGGCATTGTCTCTTCCAATTGAAGTTTCTTCACCTTAGGCTTGCCAACTTTACCTTTTATTGCTTTTCCTGACATTCCAGCCAGAATATCTTCTCGTTCTTGTGCTTCAACTTTCTGAAGTATAATTATAGGGGGTTGGGGGGGGGGGCATAAACGACTTCTTAGAAAAGATGATCACTACTTCATAAGTAACTGAAACAAATTTTATTCACTCACTAAGGAATAAAGCTTTCTTTTCAACTGATCTAATCCAAAATAAAGTAATGGAAAAAACAAAGGATTTTAAGTCAGAAAACCTAGGTTGTAATCCTGATTCATGTAACTAGCTTCTCATTTGTAAGACAAGAGGGTAACAGTGACTAAATGACTTAAATAGTCCCTTCCAATTCTAGGATCCCATGATGCATAATGGAATCAAGATCTCTGATGAACTAGTATCATCAGAATCCTAGCAAATCATACACAAAGGCAGTTCTGTTAACAAGTATGAAGCTTTTCTTTTCTACTGCTTCAGCCATAAGAAAAAATATGAAAAAACTGGTTCATAAATTAAACTTAGGAGGGCAACAATAAATGATGATATAATCATGATTAATGTCATAGAGTCTGCATTTTCCAAAACTATTCCTTCAAATAATTAGCAGGCTTTGAATGGTCCCAGAGAAAATGACATCTCTTAAAAGATTTTTAAAAGATCTTTGTAGCATAATCGTGTAATAAAAATAACATAAGATTTAAAATCAGACCTGGATTTCAATTGCACTTCCACTTACTAGTTATGTATCCTTGGGAAACAACAGATAATTTATGTTACCTAACACGTGCTAGCATTTAAAAATCCCGTGATCCCCACTTTATGGATGAGGAAACTGGATCTCTGAGAAAATGAGTAATTGCTCTTAACCACAATGATGTAATTCCTCTCTAGATAAGTTATTTAACCTCTCTGAGCTTCAGGATGCTTATCTGTGTAACAAGTTAATAACAACTTCTTTCATGGAGGGGGGTGGAAGTCACTCTGGGTATTACATAGAATGTAGTGCTGGCATATGACAGATATTCAACTAATGGTATCATTAGACATGAAATGATACAGAAAAACATGAAATTTAAATCTAAAGATTTTTAGATGATTTTTAAAAAGACTACAGCCAGAATTTAAAATTAACTGATTGGGCCTACTTTGATAATTATCAAATAATAAAATAAAATGATAAATTAAAAGTGAAAAGAATATTTTTCACTAGGATTATTTTGAATGACTTTTCAATAGTGAGGATATTTATAGGCATAATAAAAAGTTTCCTATGCTTCACTATATTAGTGATCAAACTTAAAGCAATATCAGAATATCATTAGTATTGATCGGGACTAATTTTCCTTTTAATACATGCTTGCTATGTTTTTAATGAATATTTTTTAATGAATAATATCAGCCAGCAGAAAAAATGTGCCTCAAATTTTTAAAAAATCTAATTAATGAGCAATATAAGAAAAGCATAAATCAAGAAAGACTGACATTGTGGCACTTGAATAATCATTGAGTGCTATTTACAACAATACTGAAAATTCCAGAAAGTCTTCTAGGCAACTAATATACCATACTGTTCTTAAGAGTCCTAATTCTGATTTAGGCCACAAAAATAAAACTAGAGCATGTGGACAAAAATCAATGAAAGAACTAAAAAACAAAAGTGATATCATATAAATAATAAGAAATAATAGTTCACCTTTTGTTACTCAAAATCAGATGTTCATACTGGTACCACTAATTTACTTCTAATATTTTCAGTGGGCAATTTTACAAAAAGTTTACATTTCATACTTTTTCTCTACATTTTTTTCTTTTTAAAATTATAATTCTACTTGGAGAAAACTAGGTTATAATATAAAAATATGGAAATTTCTATTATAAATCTAAAGAGACTATCATTCTACTCCTAAAATCAAAGTACTTATATTAAATTATATACACATATTGGTCTTACCTCCTTGTAAAAAAATAAATAAATAAACTGAATCAATTAGCCAGTTTCAGTCACCTAAGAAATTTTAACTAATAGAAAGTAGTAGGATTTAATGTATTCTAAATTTCAACTCCATAGCAAGTACATTCATCCACACCAGAAATAACTTTTCGTTATAACTTCATATAAATAGAAGCTTAATCCTAACTCAGCGTGTAAACATATTAACCCCTCACAGAGCTGAAGAAAACTCTAAGATAATTTAAAAACATTTTGATTCTTGTTTCATAAACATTATTTTTCCAAACATACTTTAATAAAGACTTAACCTACCTCCAGTTCTTCAACAAATGCTGCTAAATCTTCTTTCCAAAGATCTGAAGGAGATTTTCTTTTAAGATCATTGACCTCTCGCCCCTATAATAAAAAAGCAGTACAGTTTAAATATTCGATAGTTTTTAAATGTATAAAGGGTAAATAAAAATACTTTTGGAAAAAGATACAGGTAACACTGAAATATTTTCAAATTATTTAACCCACAAAGTTCATACTTTTGCATCTCTTTGTTTAATCAGTTCTTCAACTTTTTCTTTAGTAAGAGACCACAGAGACATATTTAAAATATAATTAAAATCGGGGCCTGAAGGAGTTCCCGAATCAGAGGAACTATCATCATGTAGGTTTTGTGTTTCTTCCTCTTCTGCTGCCTGTAAAAAACAATAAACTTTATATTAAAATCCTGTATAATATCAAATTAATGTTGAATGTTATTGAGTTAAAAATTCTACAAATGCTACGCTGTTAATGCTATACCTTCAGGGTGGAGGGGTTATTTTAGATTATCTAATAAAAATATATTTCCTATAAAAAGCTTAAAATTTTCTAAAGATGCATAATCTTCAGAAGAAATGGTATATTCTGTCCCTATTTATCCAGGAATCTGATGAAAAATTAATGCTCTCCTCAGGAACTAAGTAACAAAATGAGAAGATAACACATCTTAAAATTAATAGAGTGGAACTAATGTTTTATTACTGCATCTTGTCAGATTTTTATATTGGTAAGTGAATGAACAATCTGAAACCCAAAATAAATACCACTTACGAAGAATGTTTTACAGTTATAATAAATATGCTGAGGTACATTCACTCACAAAAGATGAATTCTTAATAAAAATTCCCTAAAGTAAGAATACTTATGTAACAACTTGGAAAGTTCACTTAAGAATTTAAGAGTTGAGTTAGAGTAAGAATTGTCAGGGCTTTGCTGAAATTTTATTCATAAGACTTTTTCATAGAAACAGCTACAACAAAAAAATCCTCTGTGATAATATTAAATTTCAAAATACAGTGAATTTAATAAAAGTTATTTTTGGTGACATCACCTTTAAATTTGTAAAAATAACAACAGCCATTAAATAAAATTTCATCTAAGCTGTTTAAGGCACTCAGATAATTAAAAATGACTGAGTTAACCAAGACACTCCATAAAGCAAAAAGTTCACTTTTGGTAACCAAAAATGAAGAAAAAATTAGTTTTACAATCTAATCAAATTTTTAAAGCAAAACAATGTACATATACAAAGTAAAGTTTAGGTGTACTTTAGAAATAAAAGGATAAAAATTAAAACTGCAAAGCAAGATGCTTCATTATATAAACAAAACAATAAATTCAATTAAGCAACATTAGCCCAATAAGGAATGCTGTTGTTGAGTTGACAGATGATTAATAAGTACCTAGATAACTTATGACAAATTAATAATTTTACAGTTTTTAAAAATTCTTCATAAAACAGTGTGTTGCTATGGAGTATTCAGGTTGTTAGACTACTGCAAAATATTATTAGGGTGTCATAAAATCCTATTTAAACTCACATTTTAGAAGTCTATTTGATCTAGGTTTTGATGACACCCAAAGTATTATTAATGAGTGCTCTATGAATATGTGTATCTAACATTGTTTACAAAAATAAGACTAAGGATACTATCAGAAATGAAGAAAAATAAACTTTTCAAGTTCTAATGACAGAATTCCATTTCTTATAATTAGCTGCCTTATAATTTTAACCCTCTTCTCCAACTCTGAATAACAGGACACTCTTGTAAGAGCAGCTCCTTTTGTTATCTGAACCACCCCCCAAAAGTGTACACATGGCCAAGATGCTGAGAAAATTCTGATGGTGACGATGCAATCACTGAAACCAAGCTTGGCTTAACCCACGTATTCTACTTCCATCAGAAGGGCATTCTCAAACCGTAGACTCTTTTATCTTCTAACGCTAAACATTAAATTCATTAGCTTACTAATTAATTTTTTAAAAAGATACAGTTTAAATCAACAGTGACATAGAAGGGCAAGTATTATATAAGCTATAATTTGGGGTTTAACAATACAATAAAACACACTGATATGAAAACAAAGTGCTTCAATCATCCTAATTCTAAATGTTCCCCAACTTGTCCCATCCCATTTTCTTCAAACGACAAATACACCTATTATCTTAATATGTAATTGCTATACTATAAAATTTATTGTAATTTTATTCACTTTAATATATAGCTTTTATTGACTTCAAAATTGAAAAAAGCTCAAATAATGTAAACAAAAGCAACATTTAAATGTAGTTTGATGACAAATATGAAAACATTATGGTTGAGAACTCTTAAGTGTAGAAAAGTTTAAAATTTCAGTTCAAGTTATGTCATATAATCATAACTATTTTTAAAAGATGTTAATATTATCAGTACCATATATACACAAATTTTCTTCATTTTCTACATTTCTGTTCTCAATCACAATGTTGTATTGCCTTTTTAAATTCTTTTAATTATAAACATCAAAAAGCTAATTAATTGAGGGGAATCTCCAAGTTTTAATATCCCACTAATTTAATTAGTGTTACTACTTTATGATCTGAAATGGACAACTTAGTTAATAAAACATCAGACTTAAAATCTGAAGCTCCAGGGTTTAAATCTCTGGTCAAAAATCTAAGCATGGGGCAGAGCACATACTTGATGCTTGATAAATACCGCACTATAATAATGAACATTTTGTCTCTAGTCTTCCCAGCATTAACTGAAACCAGATTGAGTGAGTGATGACTGAATGCCATATTGTGACCATAGACTGAACAGTGTGAAAAGATTCTGAGTGCTACCAGTCTGGTTCCCAGACAGTCTACATGCACCTACAAAAGCCGTCACCACAAATGATACCCTTTTAATGGCAGGCTCAGAAAAAAAGGCCAAGGAGACTGAGCTACTTTTTCACACCTGGAGTCATTTCTCCAGGCTCTGGTTGAGTCACAATGGCAAAGTGCTTTGTGGTGGGTGTGCACTGCAAATTCCTGTACTGTATCTGTTCTGTGGATAAACAGAAGACTTCAGTCTCCAAACAGCCAACTCAACACCTCCAGCAGTACTAAATTTAAAAGAGGGAATTTTCTTTTGTTTTGGAAGTTGCTTTTAAAAGCTTCTCTGAATGTCTTTTTCTGCAAATGATTACCTTTTCTTGTGCTTCTTTCCAGGCTTTCACTGGGTCAGATTCATAACCTCTCTGGACTAACATTTGAATCAAATCTTTCTTTGACCTATTCTCTATGTGAGGGAAAAATAAAGTTAGGATCAAGAAAAGAGATTCAATTTGTATTTGTTTATATTCTACTGATAAAAATGTCTTCTATTAATAAAGATTTTTTTCCATTTTAACTAATGCTCAAATTTTTAAAAGTTGCATCTTACCTATAGTAATTTTCCCTTGTATCTTCTCTAAAATGAAACGGGCTTGATTATTAAGCTTTGTAGACTCTGCTCCCAACATGCCTACAAGCCACTCCTTACGTAAACCATAATAACTTAATCGTAAATCAAAGAATTCTTTCAGAATGTCTTGCACAGTTTCATACTTCTTCAGACATCCCATATGATCAAAGAGTACCTAAGCAAAATGCATAGTTTTTGTAGATTACATACATTTGTACTGGTATTTTAATGTATATGACACCTACAGCATTTAAAATAACCGTAATACACTGATACACATACAGACTACCCCTAAAAGCCATTAAACAGAACCAAAACTATTAAGCACTTTTCTATAAATATCCCTTTGTTGATTGCGAGAAACCAGTAAGTTCAATTCTCAAAATCATGAAAATATTTAAAACAGGAATAATTTTGAGAGGTAAAACTAGGTCTTTTAAAAAAGAGTTCGTATTTAAAGTAGCTATAAAACCACCTAAGAAAAATGATTTTTAGGTTTTATAGGAGTATGTACAATGTAAGCATATTCTATCTCTAAGTTTAAAAATGTTAAAGTTCTCCCTCCCCTATATATTCAGTGGATGTGCATTTGCTCCCCTTTCTCTCTCTTTTATAATTACTTGTGGTATGATTCAGTCACTCAAATTCCCTCTCTATCCTTTTCCTCTTTCTTACATCAGCCTATCTTAACAGATCATGGCACTTTTTCTCAACCACTGTGCTACTGCTGGATTTTTTTCTTTTACTCTTTTTTAAATCTAAAAGTTAACTTGAAATGGAACTTGGGTAATCAGACACATTAACTCTCTACTTTTCTCTCCAGTTATATAAATAAGAATAAATACGTAAGTTTAACAAAGCAGATTAGAGTTATGAGGAGATAAATACTCTACAGTTAAAATGCTAATAGAGATGGGCATAAGGCACATGAAAACCTTGCAACAATCATTCTTACAACTTTTAGTCAGTGTGTGTGAAGGTGTTGTATCCTGTGTGTTCAAACCCAGATGCATAAACACAGAGTTGAGAGTCAGGGTAGTAGATAATAGCAGAGGAAAGGAATGTGCCCCTAGATTCTTCAGCAAATATACAGAGAAAAAAATTCATTCAGGCTTACTATAGCTACTCCCATCACAAAACCAATTACAACAATCCAACTTAGGCATGCAAGAAAGATTAAATTAAAAGCAAATCTAACAAATTACCATGGAATTACAGGTAAGAGTAGTTTGAAGTTTAAAAACTTTATGCAATCCAGCAGCTTCTGCTTGTGCTAGTTTCTCTTCAGTCATTTTCACCACAAATTTCACAGTTGTATCAGTATGATATTCTTTATAATCAGAAATTAAAGCTGGTGTTTTGTCTGTTCCATTTAGCATAGGTTCTAAAACCTGTTCTTTGTATACCTATAAAAGATTTTAAAATAAGTAATTCTTCTCATGATACACTCTCACGCTCTCATACTACAAGTCATACAATCTTTTAAAATTTCTCAACTCCCATGGGGGAGAAAAAGGAAACCTCAACCTCTATTGTCTCCTGCCAATCACTACAGAAGATACATATGGGGATCTCAGCAGTGAGAAAAGACATACAAGGTAATGGTTCTGATCTGCTCGTACTCCAAAGGGCAAGATAAGGTTCAGAGTATGAAGAAAATGCCATCAACTAGAACTGACAAGAAATGACATGCATGCTTTTAGATCTGTAACAACTGATAAAGACATGAATTTGTTGACCATATTTATAAGGATTCAAAACATTTCTTATTCTACTCCTTTCGTTTTAAGGTAAATACAAAGATAATAGTCTCTAAAAAACACTCACCTAAGTCATACTACATTATTTAGATAAGTTTAAAAACTTTTTAATTACTATTTGAATATTCAAAGCAAAAATTCCAATGAATGAGTAAAAACTATATCTGGGAATTTTTAAACACTATTCAAACTTAGAGTAAACAATGATGGAATCATTCTTACCAGAAAGAATTGTTTAATGCAATGCCCTTCTCACAGGCAGCTTATATATGTATACTAACCTGTGTCCAAGTTCTAACTGGAAGCTCTGTAATTTCTACTGTGTTTCTATCCACTACAAATATTTCACCACTGACTGCATACTGGTTTTGACCAAGTTCTTGGATCGTGCCTTTAAAGTTTTTGTAGTTTGGAAGCTGCAGAGAAAAATGGAAATAACTTAAAGTCTTGACTTCTCTCTTGAGTGCCAGTACCACATTTGAATGCCCTTTAGTCTATACTCCACTGACACCGACAGATTAGCATGACAAACCGAATTCCTCAGCCTCAATTGTTCCTTTCCAAATGACCAATCTTGAATTCATAACTTCTGTTAATATAATCTGAACATTCCCCAATCTCAAAATCTTAGCATCATTTTTCCTGGTCTTGCTAAAATAGTACTTTTTTTCAGCCTATTGCCTCTATACCTTCTTCTTCCCTAGATTAATATGCCCTTTTAATTCAAACTCCTTGGGCCTTATGTTGAAAGCCTTCCACAATCTGGACCCAATCTAATTTTCCATTTTTTCTCCAATGACTTGTCTTACAGAATCACTATCCTTCTCCCACATTGTGTGAATATTTTGAATATTCTCACTTTCATGCTCTCTATCCATCAGGCTTGACACATATTTAACACCCCCATCCCATTCCATTTATATAAATCTTAATCATCCTTCCCAACTGAACTACGAAGGATCTCTCCCTCTTCCAAAATTTTTATGTTATTATCACTAATCAGGCACATAGCATAGGACATTCCTTCGAGCATACTGAACAACTATTAACATTTTTATCACTGTAAACTTCAAGTCCTGATGTCTTGACAACAGATTAACGACTTTTTGAAGACAAAAACCGTAACTCTTTATCTTGCCACTTAGCACAGTGCCATACATATAGTAGGCACACAAAAAGCATGTATTGATCAAATACACTAGCTTAAAACTCTAAAATGTATCCAAAAATCCCAATAAAAATATACAAAACAGTTTAAATAAAATACCATAATCATAAAAAGAAGTTTGATCTTTACATTAGAAATATCTTAAAGTACTTTAAGGTATTTAAGGGGAAAAGTGGAATATAAATCATGTTCATAATAATCTAATTTTCATTTTAAAATATAAACATGGAATAAGACTTCGAAAAAACACATCAAAATATTAAGTTTGTTTCTATATGGTGAGTTTAAAGAATTTTTTTCCTCTTTGCTTATCTATATTTTCTACAATGAGCATTACCAGTTTTGAAATAAAAGCATACATTTGTTTTAGAATATCATGATAAGGAAAATTTCTAGATAATTTTCCATCAAGGGGAGGGGAGGATCATTTTCTTGAGAGATTGTTCTTAGAAGAGATTTAGGGGAAGAAATGAGCACAGTGAATGATGTAAGAAAGGACAAGATAAAAAATATGAGGATACATTAAAATATACAATGCAATGTGTTTGTTTTTATATCAGTACACGATTGAATACAATGTGTTTTTAAGCATCCTTACAACTCTAATGAGACTTGGTAGTTTGAGAATAAAACCAAAGTAACATATAATTTTATTATAGAAGCATTATACTCTATATGATTTAGAGATTTGACAGCCTGACATACAAGGCATTTTT
>RJWJ010003512.1:27287-85667 GCA_004363605.1 Indri indri | reverse complement strand
TTATACTGACAACCTAAAGCCAATGCTAAATTATGAGTTCTTTAGTTATTTATATGAATGCTCAACACGATCCTTTCAAAAATGTTTCCCCAGTCCTCTCTTGAGAGTTTCAAGTTTGTCTTCGAGGATTTTCCTCAAGAATGGTTCATAACAACAATTTTCTTTGAATTTTTGGATTTCGAAAACTACTCATAATCTGTAGACTTTGTACTTGAAGGACAATTTTCCTGGAAAAATAACCCTTGGGTTTACCTTTTCATAGGACTCTTATAGGTGTTTATCCATTGTCTTCTGCCATAAAATGTTGAACTGGAAACATATGAAGTCATCCTGATTCTTATAAATGACTTGATGTTTTTAATTAGCTATACAAGGGCCTTTTATTTTTTAATTCTGTTAAATTTACTAACGTATGTCTTAGGATGATTTTTTACTTTAAATTTATCCTGGATGACAGAGATAAATTTTTCAGGAAAATTTTCTAAAGTTCTATGTGTTTTAAGTAAGTAACTCTTGTATTTCAAAAAAGGGTTTTTTTAGCCATATTTTTAAATATTTGTGTTTTTTCCCCATTGTTTTGAATTTATTCTTTGGGAACTTCAATTATGATAAGGTAGATCTCCTTTTCCAGACTTTATTTCTTTTTCACATTACTCATTTTTCTCCCTTTAATCACCTAGATTCTCTTTGCATTTTTGCAATGTTCCTTTCCCTCTTTGCTTCTTCCAGTTTCATCTTCATGTTTTTTTATTCCTACTTGTTTTCAGAGTTTTGCCACTTTATCCTTCATCTCCTGTTGCATCAACATCTTTTCTCTGTCATAGTTCATGAATTTTTATTTTTTGGCCTTCTTCCTTAAAAGTGGCTGCGTTACCAAATTTAGGTGATAAGTGTTTAACCCTGTGTGGTATTTTCCATCAATTGGTAAGTTTTGCTGCCTTTTATACATTATTTTTCTAATAGTATCTTTGTTTTTAGGCTGTGATAGCTCCCACTTTACTACTTATCACTAAATGAGTTGATTTTTCTTAGACCCTAATTTGAAGTAGGTTTCTAGGTCTTGAGTCTGGGTTTCTTAATCCAACCTCTTTCTCGCTGTGTGTTCTCAGAAAAACTGATGTTTGCAAATGTTACTTATTTATTTGAGGGGGCTTTCCTCCTCTGCTTCACTGACCCCTAAGTGAATATAAAAGGAATTTTGCTGTGAGCCCCATTTGCACCCATTTTTTGCAAAATAGAAACAAATTTTGCCCTTCATGATGATCTTCCTCACCAGAAATAATTTTTTTTTCTGGCATTTTCTAGAATCTATCAATGATCTCTATCATTGCTTACCGTATTTCTTTTTTTATTTTAATCATTTTGAAAAAAATTATTTCAACGTTTTACAGGGGTACAAATGTTTTTGGTTACAAGGAATTGTTTTTGGTTACAAGAAATTGTTTTTATAATGCATGAGTCAGGGTTGTAAGTGTGCCTGTCACCCAGATAGTATTCACCCATCTCCTCCTTCCCCCCACCACCCGATTGTTTTCCATTGAGTTATACTTCCCTCTATGCACGTGTGTGCTCATCAGTTAGTTCCAGTTTAATAGTGAGTGCACGTGATGTTTGTTTTTCCATTCTTTAAATACTTCACTTAGGATCATGGGGTGGAGTTGGGAAATGTTTGTGTGGGAACGAGCAAGATGAAAACTGAGGGGCTGGAGCCCCCTGGGGAGGACAAGGGCACACGGTGTTTGGAGAAGCATTGTGGCACCTGCTATCTCTGCTAGGGTGTGCGGTGTTGGGAAACAGCCCTGAGGGCACTGGCAACCTGCTGCTTTGACCTCAAGAGGCTCCCAGTTCACCGCAGCAGTAGCTTTTGAGCTCTTGGCGGTAGAAGGTCTCTCCAGCAGCTTGGGAGCCCACTGACTGCCAGAGATGTAGGGGAGAGAGAAACAAACCTCTCCACCTACCCTTCTCTCTGGACTCCCAGCCTCTCAGGGGTTGATCTCTGCCAATGTCTTGCTCCTTCTTGTTCTGCTCCGCAACTTCTTCTCATGGAATCAGTGGTATGTTCTGGCACGTCTCCCTTGGAATTAAATCAGATCTATGTTTGTTTGTTTTTTTCTTTTTCATCTAAAACTTTTCCTTCTTTCTGAGACAATCTGGCAGCTGGTGTGTCTGGGCCGCCCTCTTGGCTCTCTTCATAGTCAATTCCACATTAACTTTTGAAATTTAATAATTGGTAGGAACCAGAGAACTAAAGGAGATTGGAAGGAGGGCATTTTCTCAACACCACCTATATTTATTTTTTGAAGTTAAGGCTTCTTGTCTGTGGCTGTTCATATGTCATTGTATTTTTAAAAAACAAAGATACCTATGTCAAAGGAAAGACATATGAGGAAAGCCCTCCTTGACTCATGCAGTGTGCACACAAATTACTTATACAAGTGTATGGAATACTTGTATAAAATTCTAATATCTAACATTACAATCATGCTTATAAATTATTTTCAAATCATGTAATCACATGCATACAACCACAATAAACCATGGCCATGCAAGAAGAATGAATGCAAAGAAAACTATTGATAAAGCTTCTGGTTTGGTAAATTGTGTCTGGTTGAAATTGGTTAGACGAATGGACAATTCAGGCTTTTTGTGAATGGAGAATCAGTTCAGTTTAATTTCTCTGTGGACTAGTTGACTTGATTTTGGTCACAAGCTAACGTAGCTTCAGCCAGCATTCACAAATGAAGATCTTGGCTTTTATTTACTAAAAAAATAAAAAAAATTGCTAAAAAAATGTAAAGAAAAAAATAAATGACAATAAAAACACTTTGTATCTGAATAGCAAAAGATGCATTACTATTTTTATCTGGGGTAGATAACGTGCCATTTAGGTATATCTTCACTCCTTCTTCTTTCACATTCTTAACATTTCTTTCTCGATTGAATGGACCGTAGTAGAAACTGTGGCAGAAAAAACCTAGACTGATAGGATTCGAATCTAGTGCTTCTTATTATATTGTCTTCCAGTTAACGTGTAGTAAGTGTGGTTTTTATCTGCGAAATATATTTTTGTACATTTCTTTCTTTCTTTATCTGATCATTAAAGCCTAAATTATGATTAGGGTACTTAACATCTCTGTAAATTGTTGCACACCTTTCAAAGTACTTTATTTTAGAGGGAGCCAGTAGACTGACGGGAAAGTAGAACTCTTTTTTACCAATATAAATACCTTCTATTGTAGACAGTTCTAAAAATTGTTTTCTATTAAATATCTAGTTCTTTCTGGAGAATATCAGTTTGCATCATTAGACACAAGGATTTTCAAATTTTCTATTAAAATATTCATTATATGTAATATGTGAATGGTAATATTCTCTTGTCATATACAAAAATAACATTTTTATTCCAATTATTCAGTAAGAAATAACTCTGTTGCAAGACATGGAAGGTGTATGTTGAGATATAAACTGTTTACCATCTTTCAACATTAAAAGTGTTAGAAGAATAGAATATATTTTAGACTCTTGCCCATTTATGTTCTCGTTCACATTTCACTCCCTCATTTCTTTGGCCTTAGTGTTAGGTGTGACAGTGTATTAGCCAAGTTGTCGCAGTCATTCAGACATTTTATCAGTTCTACAAGACAGATGCTAAATAGCACAGTCTAAATCGAAGTCTCTGGTGACTCTCAGAGACAGGTTGATAGCAAGAACCACACTTGGGCACTTAAATACGTGGCCTTTTTCTATATTTAACTACAAGAAGAGGGCAGCTTTCAAGTAAACTTTTTTAGCCTTTAACTGTAAAGATTTTTTAATTTTTTTTTTTATTATTGCATCTCATTTTGTTAGGAAAGGCTTTCAGTCTTTACTTTTTCTCCTAAAATGGAGAATTTAAAGGACCACTGCTGCCTCTTATTTTAAACAAAAATAATTTAAAAGAAATTTTGTTGTCAACCATTGCTTTCAGGACAATTTTAGACTATAGAGACAATATTTTGAAAGAAAATCTTACTTCCAAGTGTATTCCGGTTTAGTTATAAATTTAAAATGAAATAACCCAAATTTACTCAATAATCTTTGAGACTTCCTTATTTGAAAGTTATTGCAGAAGCATTTTTTAAATCAAGTGGACTATACATTTATATTATTGGATCCTAGCCTGAAAAAAGTCTAATATCTATGAAAATCAGGTAGTTATAAGTCTTGAAATGTATGCTAGGATATATTTCCATAGCTCATCTGGATTTCGGTTTATTAAGAGTAAAACAAGGAGTTTATGTGCTATTTCTTTGAAGTTCCTCTTAGCTCTCGAAGTGTGTGAATCCTCAGAAAATATTTTATGTCCTCGATAATTGTTGAATTAATAAATACACATGTTAGGTTACAGAGGTGTGGAAGGAATCTTAGAGGTCAGTTAGCAGAATTAATTAATCTGATGCATGAGGAAGCCACGGCTGTGAGGGTCCAGTCACCTGCGCAAGCTGCTCATCCACCCCACACTTTGCTGTCTTCTGGGGTATGTGGATCTTCATGAGCCCCCATGGATACTTCTAGAAACAAGGCAGGGTAGAATGTATTGTCAAGCAAAAAAGCTAAATCTAGTGCCAAAGTGTTCTAAATTTTTTAATTAAAATACTTGTCATTTTACTCACATTAGTATCTTAAACTGAACAGTACATCTTTCTCATTCTACCTATCTGCAAAACTGCATTGTAAGTTGTTTTTCTGTAATCGTCGTATGACAATGATAATTCAAATGTAACTTGTTATATACAAAATTAATTTTACTTTTTATTCATGTTAATCATATTTACATATTTAAACTAGTCCCTGTAAGTACTTTAGACCAAATGATTTCATTTAAGTATCACAGAAGCCTTATATTTTGACCCAAATTTTTTCCATTTGTACAAAGGAATTTCAAAATAGGAAACATGGATTTTATTGTGTGAGATTTCACACAATATAGAGGAGAAAAATGTACTGATCTCATCATGGTGAACTTTTGATTATAAAAATGTAATAATTGATAATTATGTAAATCTAAGAAATATACCTAAAATTCAGACAAATTAATTCTGATTTAACTATTACCAACTACAGTGGTTGTAAATGGACAAATACAGGAAATAGCAAACATAATCTTCTGATAATTATTTCTAATTAAAATTGTACACAATTCAGGTTTATAGGAAATTGCAGTGTAGTTTTGTCTGGTTCTACTGAAAAGTACAGGCACTTTGTAAAGGCTAAGTAACATTTCCTAATGAAAAGGAACTATGCCTTCAAACCCAAGAGGTTTATCTTCTGAGTGTACAGAATTGTACATATCTTTTTGTGGCACTTATCACATTCCTATTTCTATTGCAGATTCTGGAGGATATTTTTATCTCTTCTACATGATATATATCTTGGGGATAATGTATTTGACTTGTCTTTTTATCTCCAATAATATCGAGCCCTAGTAACTTGTGAATATTAGGTATTCAATACATTTTCAGTGAATGAATGGTATAGGTAAAATCTATTTGAGAGCCAATTTTGTAACTCTGTTTCTAATAAATAGTTTAATTTATGTGACCATAGGTCCCTGAATTCAGATTTATGAGTTCCTAACACTGAAAAACCTATTCTATACTTCACAAGTTCCTCTGACCATTGTAGATAAGTGTATTAGTTATACACATATCTTCTAAAATCTATTCTGGTTCCGTAAGTGATTATATAATTTATGAATTCCAGTGTTATAGTCCATTAATTTTCTTCTCTTTCCCCATTTCCAATTATCATTAACTTTGCACTACTTCAAAAATCACACCTTGCTAGCAACTCAGATTCGGGCATCCCATGGGGTAGAATGGCTACTATAAAATATAAGATCTACATTCATATGTTTCATTCATTCCTCACTGCACTGTACTCTGGCTTCTATCCCGTCGTGCCAGTATTGCTTTTTCATTTTCAGATGGATACTTTCAGTCCTCTTCTTAATAATCTCCCTATATCATTAAAAAACAAAAATAAAAACTTGCTTCTCTTATTTACAGATTCCTATGATATCATCCCTTTCCCATTTTCTTGCTGACATTCTGACTATTCTTCCTATTTTCCCATGGACTGCACTTATTGTTAAATATTCGTAATGTCTTGGGTTCTCAGCATTTTACTTGAAATATACTCCCCCTTTGGGAAAAGTTGCCAATTTCCACAGATTGGAAACTTGATCACAGCCAAATTTTATCTATATCTTACACCTCACTAATGATCTCTATACAGATTGCCCAGTTGGCCAATGGCTACTCTAGTTGTTTATCCCACAGGCATTGCAAGATTATTGTGAAGAAGGATCTAATCCCACTCCAGGGTAAGTATGGGGTTTGTTAGGAAAGGTTCGTGCTGAGTCTTGAAGGTGATTAGTAGTGGTTATTCAGCAGAAAAGGAAAGAGGAGAGAAAGGAGTGAGGGCATGAGGGAGAATTACAGGCTGATGGAACAGCAAAATCATGGAGACCAAAGAGGCACAAGACATATTTGAGACTACCAGCATCTTGGTATGACTAATGCTTAGGATGCCTTTGTAGGAATGACTACAGAGATTGACAGTCAGCTTGCAAATGTCTTTGTGTAGCATGTCAGTGGAAATCATTTGTGGGTTTTAAGCAGATGAGAGATATGATTTAATTAGTCTGTTAGAATATTCATTGTGCAGCACGCAGAGAAATCGAGGAATGGCAAAGCTGGAGGCAAAAAGAGCAAATAAGGAAAAGACAGAGAGAGACTTTCCTACAAAAAACGTAAAACCTTTAAATGTTAAATAAATAAAATGGAAAACAAAGATTATAAGGAGATACTTTCAGCAAATACAACCAATACTGAATATCTTTCAATGCAAAGAGCTCATACCAATTGACATTAGTGTGGAAAAGACATGAATATATATTCACAAGTGTGGATATATAACATTTATACTAAAATGAGGAAATGTTTATCCTCATTTGTTAAACATAGTAATCTAAATGGGACAATAGGAAGACCTGATCTGCTTTTTAATTAGCAAATAAGTTTATCAAAAATCAGAAAATACATATAAATTTTACCTATATTATATTGGGGACTCTGAAGGAAATAATGTAAAATATGTCATATGCCTAAAATGTTCATGTAATGTAATTAAAATAGGCAAAAAATAGATATAATATAAACTCCAAATATAATTACAAATCATTGGTGGAATATTGCATAGCCATGAAGAATGAAATTTTGGTATCACTAGCAACATCAAGACATGCTACCCTAAGTAAAAAAGTACACTAAATGGAAATGACATAAAAATGTAAAAATATTATATTTGCAGTATGATGTTTTTGAAAAGTTTAAAATGGAAAATGCAAAGTTATTAATAAGTGGTAGAATTATAAATGATTTAATAAGATTTTCCTGCAAGCATTCTGTAGTTTCTTCTTATTTTTACATAATTTAAACAAATAGACTATTTGTAACTTTGTAGTCTTGAAATCTAAGTTCCATCCCTGCCTCTAGTTTTCCTCTTTCAATCAGTCATATGCCCTAAGTAATTCACCCTGAGATTTTTGCCTAAATCTAACCATCTAGTTCCTGAGGTCATGTCCTCTAGAGACAAAGAGATGGGGGTTTAAATCTCTCTTCTACTATTTACTAACACTGTGATCGCCAGCAGATTATTTAACCTCTTTTATTTCCTTTTCTGTAAAATCATTTTATATGGTTTTGTTGAGAATTGATAGCAATAATGTTAGTAAAACAGTGAACACGGTATTAGGGAATTGTTATCATTCTTGAGGCCAGCCTAATTTAAGGCCTTTGTCATCTCATGCTTGGACCACTGCAATGAAGTCTAGACTGCTCATCTTGACTCTACATTCTCCTGACTCCAGGTCCTCCTGTTAAAGCTTGACCTAATAATCTCCCTAAAATAGGTGACCCAAATCACTTCAAGTTTTCCCTGCCATCCACTGTCACCTGTAGTGTCTGATTTTTAAAGACTCCATAGTATGTCTAGCTATATACTGAATATTTATTGAAATATAGTCATGCATCGCTTGACAATAGGGAGACCTTCTGCGAAATGTGTTGGTAGGGAATTTCGTCACTGTATGAACATCAGAGTGTACTTACACAATCCTGGATGGTATAGCCTACTACACATCGAGGCTGGATAGTATAGCCTATTGCTCCTGGGCTTCAAACATGTATCACATGTTCCTGTATTGAATACTGTAGGCAGTTGTAACACAATGGTAAGTATTTGTATATCTAAACATATAAAAGATATAGTAAAAATACGGAATTATAATCTTATGGGACCACTGTGTATATGCGGTCTGGGGTTGACTGAAACATCATTATACAGTGCATGACTATATACACAGGCATACCTTGGAGATACCACAGGTTTGGTTCCAAACTATCACAATGAATCAAATATTGCAACAAAGAGAGTCATGTGCATTTTTTTGGTTTCTGAGTGCATGTAAAAGATATGTTTACACTGTACTATAATAAGTGTGCAATGGCATTACACAAAAAGAAAACAATGTATTTACTTTAATTTAAAAATACATTATTGTTAAAAAATGCTAACGATTATCTGAGCCTTCAGTGATTCATAATCGTTTTACCGATAGAGGATCTTGCCTCCGTTTTGATGGCTGTTGAATGATCATGGTGGTGGTCGCTGGAGATTGAGGTGGCAGAGGTAATTTCTTAAAATAAGACAAGAATGAAATTTGCCTCCTTGGTTAACTCTTTTCATGAAGGATTCCTCTATAGCATGTTTGATAGCATTTTATACGTAGTAGAACTTCCTTCAAAACTTTTTCTTCTCAAATCCCGCTGCTGCTTTATCACCTAAGTTTATGTTTTGTTGTCATTATCTTTTCTTGTCATTTCAACAGTGTCCACAGCATCTTCACCAAGAGTAGATTCCATCTCAAGAAACATGTTATTTGCTTATTCGTAAGAATCAGTTCCTCATCAATTAAAGTTTTATCATGAGATTAAAGCAATTCAGTCACGTCTTCAGGCTCTACTTCTACTTCTGGTTCTTTTGCTATTTCCACAAAATCTGCAGTTACTTCCTCCACTTGAACCCTTCAAAGTCATCCATGAAGATTGGAATCAACTTCTTTTAAACTCTTGTTAACATTGATATTTTGATCTTCTCTCACAAGGTCACCAATGTTTTTAATAGCATCTAGAATGGAGAATTTATTCCAGAAGGTTTCAATTTACTTTGCCCAGATCTATCAGAGGAATCGCTATCTATAGCAGCCATAGCCTTACAAAATGTATTTCTTAAATAATGAGACTTGGAAGTTGAAATTACTCCTCAGTCTGTGGGCTTCAGAATGGATGTTGTGTTAGCAGCCATGAAAATAACGTTCACCTCCCTGTATATCTCCATCAGAGCTCTTGGGTGACCAGATGCATCACCAATGAGCAGAAATATTTTGAAAGAAATCTCCTGAGCAGTAGGTCTCAATAGTGGGCTTAAACTACTCAGTAAACCATACCGTAAACAGATATGTTATCATCTAGGCTTTGTTGTTTTATTTATAGAGCACAGGCAGAGTAGACTTTGCATAATTCTTAAGGGCCCTAGAATTTCCAGAATTGTAAATGAGCATTGGCTTCAAGTTAAAATGACCAGCTGCATTATCCCCTAACAAGAGTCAGCCTGTCTTTTGAAGCTTTGAATCCAGACATTGACTTCACCTACCTCTCTAGCTATGAAAGCCCAGTATCTTCTTCCAATAGAAAGCTATTTAGTCTACATTGAAAATCTGTTGTTTAATGTGGCCACCTTCATTAATGATTTTATCTAGATCTTATGGATAACTTGCTAAAGCTTCTACATCAGCACTTGTTGCTTTTACTTTGCACTTTTATGTTCTAGCGATGGCTTCTTTCCTTAAACCTCACAAACCAATCTCCATATTAATAGCTTCAAACTTTTCTTCTGCAGTTTTCTCACTTGTCTCAGCCTTCATAGAATTGAAAAGAGTTAGGACCTTGCTCTGGATTAGGCTTTGACTTAAGGGAATGTTGTGGCTGGTTTGATCTTCTGTCCAGAGCACTCAGACTTTCTCTGTATGAGCAATAAGGCTGTTTCACTTCCTTATTATTCATGTATTCACTGTAGCAGCACTTTTAATTTCCTTCAAGGACTTTTCCTTTGTATTCAAAGCTTGGCTGACTGTTTGGCACAAGAGGCCTAGCTCTTAGCCTATCTTGGCTTTTGTCACACCTTCCTCACTAAGCTTAATCATTTCCAGCTTTTGATTTAAAGTGAGAGATGTGTCTCTTCCTTTCACTTGAACACTTAGATGCCATTATTGTAGGGTTGTTAAGTGGCCTAATTTCAATATTATGTCTCACGGAGTAGGGAGGCCCAAGGACAGGGAGAGAGACAGGAGAAAGGCCAGTCAAGAAAAAGTCTAAATACACATTTATCGATTAAGTTCTCCATCTTACATGGGTGTGGTTTGTGGCACCCCAAAACAATTACAATAGTAACATCAAAGATCACTGGTCACAGACCACCATAACAGATATAATAATGATAAAAAGCTTTAAAATATTGTGGCAATTACCAGACGTGACGCAGAGATATGAAGTGAGCACATGCCATTGGAAAAATGGCTCTGATAGACTCGCTCGACTCAGGGTTGCCACAGACCTTCAATTTGTAAAAATGATGTGACATCTGCAAAGCACAGTAAAGTGAAGTGCTATAAAAAGAGGTGTACATATTTAATAAATAAATCTCAGCTGGGCGCAGTGGCTCACGCCTGTAATCCTAGCACTCTGGGAGGCCGAGGCGGGCGGATTGTTTGAGCTCAGGAATTCAAGACCAGCCTGAGCAAGAGCGAGACCCCGTCTCTACTAAAAATAGAAAGAAATTAGCTGGACAACTAAAAATATATAGAAAAAATTAGCCGGGCATGGTGGCGCATGCCTGTAGTCCCAGCTACTCGGGAGGCTGAGGCAGTAGGATCGCTTGAGCCCAGGAGTTTGAGGTTGCTGTGAGCTAGGCTGATGCCATGACACTCTAGCCCGGGCAAAAGAGTGAGACTCTGTCTCAAAAAAAATAAATAAATAAATAAATAAATCTATCTCATATTTTTCTGGCTATTGCTATCATAATATATTGTTATATTATTAAATTGCTATATTGTTAAAACGTATTATAATTCCTTTACCTGATAGTGGGAGCTCACTTTTGTTATTGTCGAGATGCTCAATTTTCTATTACATTAAAATTTGCTTATTATAATAATTTTGTAAGCATTTTCCTGGTCATTTGATGCCCTTGGGTATTGCAAAATCTCTGATATGTACAGGTAATTACAATTGGCAAATGAAGTAGACACTGAATTACAGTACTTCTCGCTCAGAAGCCTGGGCTGATGACAACGAATTTACCAGTCCTGCGACTAGCATTCCGTGTCTGAGTAACTTAGAGACAGTACAGGTCTTGCCACCAGCTGCATAATAACAGTGCTTTCTTGAATCAAAATTTCAGATTGAAGTTGATGAAAATAAGAAATTGTTATCATTGTATCTTATTATTCCAATGTTTTAGTGAGTTGGCTAAATGGAGCAATTAAAATAACACAAATTTCCTGCTTGATGTAAAAGTCTTTTTTTAGCAGCTCTAGTTTATGCTAAAGAATAAAAATAATGAAAAGGAAATTTTCAAATGATATGATGAAGACTTTTAGAGAGCCTTAAATTCCTTCCTACTTATTATTAGTTTTGTGACCATATGACAAACACTGTGATCTAACTCCTAAATCCATTACACCACTTTCAGTAATGTAGGCATATAAAGTACTCTGTCATCTGTAGTCATTTCAAACTGCATTCAATATCTTGGTTCCCAAGTGCATTTGATTTTATTAAAAGCATTCTGCTGCAACATCCATTCTTCCTAATTGGTTTACAGATCGCCCCCACCATTCAGGCAAATCTTAATTGCATTTCCCCACAAATCTAGTTTGATTTATGGTTCCTTATTTGCTTTATATTATTTATAATAAATCAGGGTAAAATTCTTAAGACGTGAAATAAAATTTACAATATTCTCTCTTCTACACATGTGGAACTTATCTAAGGATTTTTAACAGTATTTTTGCTTGTTTTAGAAGTTGTTTAGTCAAGCTACAACTATCCGTGTGGTTTCTAATAATGATATCTTCATTACCGTTCCAGAGTTAATTATATTTCACTTGATTTTTCATGTACAGATTTTTTGAATTATTTGGAATGAATTATGTTTAGAGTATAAAAATGTTATGTCCTCCTATAAAGCCTAGGTGGATACACGTGCATTTGGAATAGAAACAGTATTATCTAAGGACTTAGTGACAAAATATCTACATAAAATTAGGTTGTGCCATGATGCACTGAGAGATCTAATTGAGAACATTCTAATTGGTTTTACAAATTACAAATTTTGGGCTGAAAAGAGTTAATTTAGAATGGATCTATAGCAGAAACTAAAAAATATAAAGTGTTTAAAAATAGGTAAATACCAGAAATATAAAGACAGAGGATAACAGAGACTCAAGAAAAAAAGTCCTCACTGCGCAGTGATAACATATTACCGTGGATGGTTTTGTGAAGTCCTCTCCTAAACGAAGGCTTTCTATGGAACCATAGGCATGGAATAACTTCTGTACGGGAACATGAATATTTGTTAAAAGAAAGAAGTTTAAGTTCTCTATATCCATTTATAAGAAGTTTTCTAGACTTTCTTAGAAATGTGTTCATTCTTCAAAAGTTTGAACATTAAGAATTTAAAATTCAGAATCAGAAACATTGGGATATATACAGGAGAAGAGACAAAAAGAAAAGAGAAATTGATTTTTAAAGAAATGGAAAGAAAAAGGGGGAAAGACTGATAATCTCAAGCAAACTTTAGGCCAATTAAATAAGCAGGAGGCTTATTATCAACAGAAAAAATAATTACTTGACTTCTATTAATAGAAAAACCTGAAAAGGATGGTTAGCAGATGATGAACAAACAAAATATCTAAATAACGGTTGTGTTTGAGTTTCTAAAATGGAGGATTGGGAATTTCAATCAGTGAGGTGGCTTAAAAACACCTGCAGTGTTAGTGGAGACCGCAGGGGGAGCCTGGACTTCCACTCCACCCAGCAGTGATAGACTATCTCCCTTCCCACTGCAGCGGGGTCAGAGGCCACCTAGTGGAGAGTCCGGAATATCACCACTGCCCAGTGGTAATGAGGCCACCCCATATGTGATGTCAGTGTAGACAATTTGGGTGGCAGTAATAAGGCACTCCTACCCTTCCAGCCAGGGGTTGTCAGTTTTGGTATCCCACTGTCACTCAGTATCAATGAGTCATTCCCTCCTTTGGGGTCAATAGAGGCCATGTGAGGTACTGAGACTTCTACCCCAACTTGGCAGTACTGAGGTAGCACCTTTCCCTATATCCCTGCCAGAGAGATATCAGAATAAACAAGCTAAAACAGAAGGTTTAAGATCCAGAGTCTCATAATACAATACACCAAATGTCCAGGTTTCAATAGAAAATTAGTAATCACACCAAGAATCAGGAAGATCTCAAAGTGAATGAAGAAAAGGAAATAGTTGCCAACACCAATATGACAGAAATATTAGAAATATTAGGAAAAGAATTTTAAAATAGGCATTGCCAAGAAAAAATGCTTCAGTTAATAACTATGAACACACTTGAAATAATGAAAAAATGGAAAGTCTCAGCATAGAAATAAAGATATAAAGAAGAACCAAATGGAAATTTTAGAACTGAAAAGTGCAATAACTGAAATTAAATAAAAGAATGTTTGGGCACAACAGCAGAGTGGAGGGGCCAGAAGGAAGAATCCACAGCCTTGAAGATAGAGCAGTTGTGATTACTCAAACTGAACAGCGGAGAAAATAGACTAAAAGGAAAAAAAAAAAAAGAATCTCAAGGATCTGTGGTACTGTCACAAAAGATCTAACATTGACATCATGGGAGTCCAGAAGGAGAGGAGAAAGATGCCAGGCCTAAAAAAGTACTCAAAGAAATAGTGACTGAAAACTTCCAAAATTTTATCAAGAGACATAAATATACAGATTCAACAAGTTGAGCAAAGTTCAAACAGGAAAAACCCAAAGAAATGCATGCCAAGGCTCATCATAATTCTTCTGAAAACTAAAGACAACGGAAACATCTTGAAGTACTGAGAAAAAAGTGACACCTTATCTATAAGGGAAAAACAATTCTAAGGACAGTGGATTTCTCATCAGAAGCCATAGAGGCTGGCGGGAAGTGGCACAATATTTTTCAAGTACTAAAGGAAAAGAACTGTGAACCCCAGATCCTATTTCCAGCTAAAATACAGTTTTAGGATGAGGAAATCAAGACATTCTCAGATAAAGGAAAGCTAAGAGAATTTGTCCCCAGCAGACCTACTCTAAACGAATGCCTAAATAAGTTCTCTTCACAGAAAAGTGCAAAAAAATAAGGAAGATTGGAACATCAGGAAGAAAGAACATGAGAAATATGGGTAAATACAAAAGACTCTCCTTTTTCTTCCTGAGTTTTCTAAATTTATTTGACAATTGAAGCAAAAATTATAAAAGTTGCTGATATGATTTTAAATGTATGTAGAAGCAATATTTCAGGCTAAATTATATTCTAAATAGGGGAGGGTAATGTGATGTATAGACAGGTAAAATTTCTACATTTCATTTGAACTGATAAAATAACAATACCAATAGGTGTGGTAAGGCTTACTTAAGCCTTAATATATTACATTGAATGTAAATGTCTCAATTAGAAGACAGAGATTAGTAGAGTGGATTAAAAAACCATGAACCAATGATATGCTGTATACAAAAAACCTCATTTCAAATGTGATATAGGCAGTTTGAAAGTAAAGGGAAATGGAAAATGATATATGAAACACACACTAATCAAAAGAAAGTTGGTTTGAGTGCAGTGTTTCACTATAATCCCAGTGAGTCAAGAGGCTGACTGAGGTGAGAGGACTGCTTGAGGCCAGGAGTTCAAGACCAGCCTGGGCAACAACATAGCAAGACCCTGTCTCTACAAATTTTTTTAAAATTAGCTGGACATAGTGGTATGTGCCTGTAGTCCCAGCTACTTGGGGAGGTTGAGGCAGGAAGACCCCTTGAGTCTAGGAGTTCAAGCCTGCAGTGAGCTATTATTGCACCACCCTGGGTGACAGAGTAAGACCCTGTCTCTAAAAAAAAAAAAAAAGAAAGAAAGAAATTTGGGAAGCTAAGTACACAAGGACACATGCCTGTAGTCCCAACTGCTCAGTCTGGAAGCTGAGGCAGGAGGATTGCTTGAGTCGAGGAGTTTGAGACTAGACTGGGCAACAAACATAATGAAACCTATCTCAAATACACACACACACACACACACACAAGTGTGCACGCACGCACATACACAGAAGTTGGAGTAGCTATAATAATATCAGATGCTGTAAACTTTAGAGAAAAAATTACCAGAGACAAAGAGGGATATCACATAATGAAAAAAAGGTTCAATCTAGCAATAAAATTTTGGATTTTTATTCCTAAGTGTGTATGCACCAAAATATAGTGGCCAAATATGTGACAAAAACACTGATAGAAGTGAAAGGAGAAATAGACAAATGCACAATTATAGTTGGGGGCTTAAACACTCCTTTCTCAACAACTGATAGAAAAACCCCATCAGAAATTCAGCAAGGATATAGAAGAACCCAACGACATCATCGAGGAACAGCATCTAATAAAATATATGGAACATTCTACCCAGCGACAGCTGAATACATATTTGTTTCAAGTGGCCATGAAACACATACCAAGATAGACTATGTCCTGAGCAATAGAACAAACCTCAACAAATTAAAAAAGCTGAAATTGTACAGATACTTCTAAATAATCCATGGGTCACAATGGAAATTATAAAATACGTTGGACTGAAGGAAAATGAAATGCTACATATCAAAGATGTGGGACATAGTCAAAACAGTGCTGAGAGGGAAATTCATAGCACTAAATGTATACATTAGAAAAGAGGAACAGTCTCATCAATAATCTAGGCTCCCATTTTTAAAAACGAGAAATAGAAAAGCAAAATAAAAGCAAATCAAGTAAAAAAAAAAGGAAATAGTAAAGATAATAGCATAAATGAATAATATTAAAATCAGAAAAACAATAGAGAAAACAATGAGACAAAGAATGGGTCTCTGTAGAGACAAATAAAATTGACCAAATTCTAGCAAGATTGACAAAGAAAAATTTTGTCTTGTCTGACAAAATATCAGACATGAATAATGGATATCTTACACATCCTGAAGATATCAAAAGGATAATAAGGGAAAACTACAAACAACTCTACACTGCAAACTTTGATGACTCAGGTGAAGTGGATCAGCTCCTCAGAAAACACAAACTATCATAAGTCATCCAATAGGAAAGAGATAGTTTAAATGGTTCTATGACTGTTAAGGAAATTTAATTTGTAATTACAAAACTCCATGTCAAAAGATGACAGAAGAAAAAAAATCACCCGAGTGTATTAATCAATGCAGATAAAAATTGACAAAATTAAATATTCATTTATAATTAAAAACTCTCAGAAAAATAGGAATAGAGGTTGAAACTTCCTCAGCTTGATATAAGAGTCACAGCTTTATACATAAGAACCCAAACCAGGAAACAATCCAGATGACCTGTAATGGTGAATCGTTAAACAAACTGTGGTACATCCAGCACACAATACTATTGAGCAGTAAAAAGCAATGAATTATTGATACAGGTTGAATATCCCTTATCTGAAATCTCCAATAAGCATTCCCAATGAGTGTCACATCAGCGCTCAAAAAGTTTTGAAGCATTTCAGATTTTCAATTTTCAGATTAGAGATACTCAACCTGTGTACAAAACAACTTATATGAATCTACAGAGATTTATGTTGAGTGAAAAACGCCAATTTCAAAGGGTTACATGCTGTATGATTCCTGAAATAACTAAATTACAGAAATGAAGAAGAGATAGTCATTGCCAGGGGGCAAAGGGTGGAGGGAAGAAAGAGTGTGACTATATAAGGCCAAATTGAGGGACCTTTGTGGTGACAGATATGTTCTATGTAGTCCATAGCAATGTCAAGAACCTGGTTGTGATATAGGCCCATATAGAGTTGCAATGTATCCACTGGGGAAACTGCACAAAGGGTACGTGAGTTGTCTGTGCAGTTTCTTCAACTTCATGTAGATCTATAATTAATAAAAGTTAAATAAGAAAAACAAAATAAAATAAATGAGGCTTTTACTAACCAGTAATCAGTATTACAGAATAACAATACACATGGCATGCACATACACTGTGCACATGCACTATTACATGTACTTTCTATAGTTTGTATTCATGCATTCGTGCTGGTTTAACTTGGTCATGTTTTCTTCCGTAGATATAGTCTATCACTCTTTTAAGGGTGTTAAGATGGTGCCATGTTGGTAGATGGTCACTTTTTTTTTTTAAAGTAACTTCTTGGCAAATAAAAATTTGTCAATCTTTCATCAGTTCCCAAAAACGAGAGTCAAGATTTATTCCTCCATGAATTACAAAAGTCCAGGAATCACAGCTGTACAGTTTCCATTAAGTAATGTAGTTACAAATGTTCTCCTTTGTATGTAGCTTCTGGCTTAGAAAGCTGCACAAAGTGGTTGTCAAATACATGTTGTTATTCAACAATTGAATGAATTTGGTTGAAAATGCTGTCTCATAATTCTAATGCCAGAACAAATTTCAGATGTTCAGTGAGTAAGAGGAAATCTTGCTTCCCACTGGTGATACCCAGTGTTGCCTCAATCAGAATTATACTTATGTAATAGTATACTGGGGATAATGTGCCGTGTAGTGGAGTGAATTCAAACTCTGATAAATGCCTTTGTGTTACTTCACTGTTTGACTTCACTTTAGCATTTCTTCATGTTAATAAGACATTTCTTAATATCCCACTCAATTTCAAATATTACCCTTTACATATGCATCAGATATATTTTCATATCTAATTATTATTATATATTTATTTTACTTATATATTCTTTTAGATATATTTTAATACATTTATTAAAATTAAAGTGTTAACTAACATTAAAAATTAACATACCAATTAACTTAAAATATTAAGTTAGATTATTTGTTATCTTGTCCATATTAAATATTAGCAAAATAATCATGATTTTATTAAACTAATATACTAAATGACTAGTATTTACTTATTTTTTTACAAGCAGGGAAAGATAATAATGTTTAGAGCATATGTAAAGAACAATACAGTAGTCCCTAATTTTCTAAATAGTTCACTTATCACTTTGAATTTTGTAACTTAATGAATTAGTTCCAATGTAAATAATGCAGATTTAAAAGATGTACTCAGTATGAATAACTCTATAGAAAATATTTCTTTTTTAATGAAAATTTCAGTGTTGGAGGTAGAAGATTGTCATGTATTCTCATGTTACTCTCTTGTGTTTCATATTACCAAATGTATGCTATACACACACATAGCAGGCTATTTTTTTTCCTTCTAAACTCTCATTTATCATTAATTTTGTATTATATTTTTATAGTTTTGTTGTTAATATTCATATTATGAGAACATATCCCACATTTTATGTATATATAGAAAGATCAAAAGGAAATATTTTAGGTATATTACTTCAGTATTCCACAAAGTATATCAGACCTAAGATTAGAATTTATAATCATTTGAAATTTTAAGTCTTAACATTCTGAACTTAGATACCTCTATTAATATGTTTTCCTTAAGCATAAAGTCAGGCTTCTCTTCCTTATGAAGTGATGTTTTAAGTGACATTTTCTAGGAACGATTTTTAAAGTAGCTTGAAATAAAGTGGACCTTTAATAATGATTATAAAATAATTTTTTTCCAGATGTTTGTATTGACATGAGATTTGTCATCCCTTATGAGATAATGTGGTTTTATCTTCCAGCATATTTTACACAAACTGAAACCTTTAAAAAAAACAAAAAGTCTTTTCATTTGGAATTTTTTTAGTATATGTTAAAAACCTAGTAACTATTTTTTTTTTCCTTTAAGGTGAGAGGCCCTCCAGCTGCAGGAGCATTTAAAGAAAGACCAACGAAACCCACAGCATTTCGAAAATTCTATGAGCGAGGTGACTTCCCAATTGCCCTTGAGCATGATTCGAAAGGAAACAAAATAGCCTGGAAGGTAAGTCAGGGCACAGCTGTGCTGGCCAGCTGCGCTTGCTAAAGTGACATCTCCCAATGCCAAACAAACTTGGCTGCTAAGTAAATAAACTGGAGTAATTTCTCGGCAGATTGAAGATGGTGGGTAAGCTCTTATAGAAAGCCCCCCTGTGTCAGTCGTCCACCTCGACTAACAATTAAATTATAGCCTGCAAAGAAGAAAATGACAGAGTTGCTTTGCCTTAGAGAATTGTCGGCTGCCCATTCATCTCTATTTTTATGAGAACCTGGCAGCCCAGCCTGTTTCAGGCAGTCCATCAAATGATGGAAGTGGCGGCTGGATGCAGAGAGCAACAGCCATTTATCTCCCCCAGATTTCACCTTCCTGCAGGACACTTCCAAATGGAAGCTTTAATTACCTAAATGGATAGGTCAAGATTGTCTGCTCCCTGGAAATGCAGAGTAGAATACAAAAGAAGGCCCATCCCAGTCCTGGCTCTCCTCTGTCTGCAGCCTGTGTCAGCCAGCGCGATGGCTGTCATACGTGCCTGTTAGAGGCTGACCCCCACTGCCAAAGCCATTACAGCACAGACATTTTTCTGACAAAAGGTTAATTGGCTTCAAAATAAATGTATTGCCTAATGACTCCATTCTAATGTGGTTGTGTTTCTTTCTAAAAGGCTCACTGATGTTATTTGTAAAAACTTGCCAATCTCTTAACTGGAGAAGGCTTTTACATTTAATTTGAAAAATGAATGCTGATCTCTAACCGGCTTCTGCTATTTAATTATTTTTGTTATCAATGACTTTGCTTTTGGTGATATTTATCAGCTAAAAGGGCTTCTCTGCCTACAGACAGCAAAGCAGTTGCACATGTGTGAGTATCACATTAAGTTAAGGAAAATAAAAGGTTTTGGCCAAATATCAATTAAGCAATTGACACATTTAACTAAAAAGTCTAGGGGTCATGTCTGAAGGCAAATTTAGGAATTGTTCATAATAACAAATTTATGTTAAAAAATAAAATTATCAAATTCGAGAATTCATTGAAGTACTTACCTTAGAAAGGAGCATTAAAATTAACTTTTTCCCCTCTCTGTAGAAAGACTGGAAGAATTGTTTGCATTTTTCTTTTAAAATATTTTCATGTTATTATCAAATATTTCTAATTCGTGAGTAGTCATCAATATTCAGTTATTGAACTTAGAATTATTCTAAATTACTTTATACAAGAAAAGCCTGGTGATATGCCTATTAAAATCTTGTCAAACAATTTTTTTGGGGGGCGATGAATAACATTATTATCTTCCTTTTAATCACCTCTATTAGAATGTGAATTCATTATGTGAAAATGTACATGTGATGAGAAAAAATTTATAGCAAGTATAACTAACTTAGATATTTTAGTCTTAGTATTAATATAAGTACATATTCCCCAAGTTTTATTGTGATTTGGGGGTTCATTTATATTTGATTAATTACACGGATTTTGTGTTTGCTTTTCTATATACTGGTTCATACGAGGTAACACAGGGGAGTTACTTAAAAACCTGATTACTGTTGAGTAAAAGACTATGTCATAATCCATTATAAAAAATGAGTGGGTTTTGGTGTTTTAGGTAATTATAACTTATGCATAAATTATATTAATGAAAAGAGCTTATACAAATTTATTCTGACCTGTTCAAATAATTTCATTTACTTTTAGAAATGTCAAGAGACTAGAAAAAATTCATCTTGAAAATAAATTATTAATAAAAATATGGGATGAATCATTTTTCTTTATCTTTGATAATCCAACAGTCAGTAGGGATATAAACTGCTTTTCTTTTTTATGGTTGTATTAATTCTTTTAAGCTACTATTGATTATAGTACTGATTCAGCAGGCTAAAAAGTAATAAAAAGAGGAAACAATTTATTTGCTGTCGCTGGGAGTATAATAGCATAAATTTAGAAAAACATCTTATTCCAGAACCTGTAGACTTCTGTCTTTCAGAGCTCTGTTACTGCATTTCAGTTGTGTTACTATAACATTGAAATAAGATGTTAAAATTATTAAACATAAGCCTGTGAACAAGCCCTCCGTATATTTATATTTATTCCTTGGCACATTTACTGTGGGGACAATCTGGTGCTAAATAGGGGTAGGGGATGTTTCTAGGATGCCAGTCCTAAGGAAGGGGTCCTGAATGTTGAGGGAAGCAGGACCACCTCTTTCCCCCAAAAAAACAAAAAGCAAAAAACCAAGACCCTGCACTGTACTTCTCTGTGTGTGGGCAGAGTGCAGATCCCTGGTCAAGCAAACCTCTCACCTCGGTGTCGTAGCTCATTCCTTCCTGAAGACTCCTGTGTAGCAGGGCTTCCCCAGAAAATTGTTGGTCCCCTCTCTCAGTCCTTGGGACACCCTGGGGACTCCCAGGGGGGTTGTGAGTGCCTGAAATGATGTGCATGATTAAGCGATAAGAAGGTCCATTTCTTTTGTAAGAGTTTCAAGAGACCCGTGGCTCTAAAAGACTTAAGACTCACGGCTCTAATCCCTAATGAAGGTTGTCCTGACATCTCAGGCTTATTCTGGTCTGTAAAGCTGCTGGTTTAGAGATCCCTGCCCGAGTCATCTGCTTTTTCTGGATTAGCTCACGCAATCTCCACTGTATTAAAAACCGTCATATATTCTTGAAATAGCAAAGGCACATCATGATGACATCTTATAAATAACCTAATAAAGTCAGAAAATAGAAGTAAGTGAGAGATAGGTAAATGTCTTTGCATGCTTAGGTTTCTCAACCCACAGCCTGAACAGACATAACATTTTCGTGCACATGGAAGTGATCGTTTGTTCCACATGCCAAAACAACCTGGAAAGCTGATTGCTGTAGTCTATCCAAGTTTAGTCTGTTCCTTATGGTATCTCTAAAGATCAGAGCAGTGTCCAATACAACTTTCTGCAACGGCAGAAATTCTCTGCATCTGCACTGTCTAATATAGTACAACTGGCCATATGTGGCCATTAAGCACTTGGAATGTGCCTACTGAGACTGAGGAACTGAATTCTTAATTTTATTTAATTTTAATTAATTTTAATTTAAATTGCAACATGGTTACCATATTAGAATGTGCAGCTGCAGATTATGATAATGGTAGTCAAAAATAAATGCCCGAATCCCAGATAGAAGGCTATAGCTATGTTAAGAATTATTATTAAAATTAAAAAATGGGAGCTACATATGTATTTTTTGTCATGATTGTCTATGCTTATCATAGATTCCTTGCTAAATATGAGAAAAGTTTTGCAAGATGTTTGTAGTGAAAATTTCTGTATATTTATCGATGGTAAGTTTATTATCTGTTAAAGATGAATACATGTGATCTAGGATATGAAATATAACAAGCAAGCTCTGGAATCTTTTTTTTATTTTTAAATATGCAAAGTATGGCTAAAGAATTCTTGATTATCGGTAGTTGTGGCTATTTAAAAAAGTATAATGACTGCTTAAACAAAAAGTTTTAATCTGCTTCTTTTTCTACATTTTTCTTGACTCCACTAACATTCAGGAAACACAACTATGTATTCTGTTGCTGATATCTTTAATATCCATATTACAGGCAACAAACATGGAAAAGAGCTAAGCAGTCTGGATAAGTTACAAAGCAGACAATCAGATGAACAATGGAAATTTTAAAATTGTGTCTGAGTTTTCTCATTTTAAGTTGCCATTCGTCCATTTCCTGTGCTTCTGTAATATGAATCACACGCTTAGAGGGACAGTGATCAGCGTGGTGGTGGGGCTCTACCTAAAGGTTTTCCCTGTGGACATTCCCGAGAGAGAAGAATGTTATATAAACTAGCAAAACAGTCAGCACCTTGTCTCCACCTCTGCTGCTTAAACAAGTAGTGAAGAGAGACATAAATGTAAAAAGTGGCCCTTGGGTGGAGAGTTTTAAATTGTACAAAAACCAGATATTAAAGCATGAGTCATAGGAAGGAATATGAAATTATGTGGAAGTTTACACATAATTTTACACGTGAGCTTTTCTGTAAACTGTCCTCTCGCTTCTGCCTCTAGGCATCCTCCACAGCCCCTCAGCTACCGACTCAGTCTGACGGTTTTTAACACAGCCTAGGTCGCCTCCTCCCCTCCTCCCCTCCTCCTCCTCACTCTTCCTCTCCTCTCTCTCCCCTTTCTCCTGTCCCTTCTCTTCCTCCTCCTTTTCCTCTTTTTGTTTTTCACTGTCTGGACTCCATATTCGTTCTTATAGTTTTTCCAGGGCTAGTTTTGAGGGAAGGATCCAAGAGCCCACGCTGTTATAGTTCTCTCTGGGGCAGAATCTGAAGTTATTTGGAGTATTCACCTGAATTAACTCAAAATAAAATTTTCTTACATACTTAATGAAGAACACAAATATGAATCATACGTAGCACTATGAGATTCACCATTTTATTATAAATTCTGGTTCTGAGCCATTGTTTTAAATAGTATAGGAATACAAGTTATTTTAAAATAGTCACTTCAATAGAGACCTTGGGAAAAAGAGTTAGAGAAAAATATAGGCACATTAGATTTTAAAAAGTAACTATATGGTATTATAAACCATTTATTTATTTTAAAGATGAAAACAGCTACAACCACACTAAGATGTCACAAAATTCTTTCCCTTTATAGGAATTTTGATGTAATAGGTATTGATACAAATCACCTTTCTCCATCTGTCCATGATAATGTACTACGTGACAGAATATGACACGCACTAAGAAGGTCTTATTTTCCACTAAATTTCTAATACACAGGCATAAAAATGTTCCAGATATAATAGGGATATTTGAAAAAGAAATAGATAACCCTATGACCCTCTAGGCAAATCAGGATATAATACCAACCCTATTATAAATGCAACAAAATTGCAAACCTCTCAAATTATCTCAAAAAGGGAGAACTTCAAAATGAACTTGAACTTTGCCTCAAATTCCCTTCCCTCAAAACCTTGTAATCTCTCACCTGGCAATGTCACACTGGTAATTGCCCAGATGAGCATAGTTGCCCAGGGTGTTTCTGCAGTCTTGGTTTTTTTATTCTTTAGTTGATATGTAAATGATTTTCAGTAGCAACTTCTATTGAGATAAAATCAAATAAAACCAGAACTGATTCACATAAGCGGGTACGTGTAAGAATGAACTTAGATAGCCTTCACTCACTGGCAAAAACGTATCTGCTTCATTGGCCTATTGGAGATACATAGAATTTCAGCATGAAAACATCATTCCCCTGAGGTTAATCTGCTAATTATACAGTTACCTGTTGATTGAAACTTTAATCATAAGACTTGGTTCTTTTATTAAAAAATGATTTCTTAATATTAAGATAATCAGGTAACTATAAATGTACTTTTTAGTACTTTTTATCAATAAACATTTATATAAATGTGTCATTTATATATTTTTACCCCACATTGTTTCAAAATGGTTTTAAATTGTTTCACAAAAAAACTATAAAATACATGAAGTCAGCATAAATAAGAAAAGAGAAAATGAAAACCAGATTGTGACCTAAAATGAAGCTAGTAATAATGTTAATGAAGATAGGCTTATCCAGAAATCTTCTAAGGCAGAGATCTTTGCCTGAATTTCTGGTTTGTTCACTCATGTATCCGAGTACCTAGACTAGTATCTGTCAGTACCGCAGGCACCCAGAGATATTTGTTGAATGAAAACAAAGCATACTGGAACTGATTATTTTGAGGTTTTATTTCTCTAGAATGCTGTTTCAGGACCATGTCTCTCACTCTCCTTATCTCTAAGTGACAACAATGTACCAGATGACCCTTTTTAATTATGGGAGTTCAAAAAAATTTTGTTTCATAATTATTAAAATAACTGTATTTTGAGGTGTTCATAAAATACTTCAAAGAACAAATATTGAGCAGAAATTTGCCAAAGAGACCAAGTCTTCTGGTAGCAAAATGTAAAGATTAATAGCAGCAAGTTTCATTTGAGTCCACAATACTTTTGGGTCCAGAATGATATGCAGTCATTTCAGGGGGTTGAACTTTGGTCATGAGAACACTCCTTAGATTATACATGAATGCTTTCCAAATGACTGCTCATTTCTTAAAATGTATTTTCAAAGTGACAAATAAGTTTATTTCTCTTTCAAAAGGACTAAAAATATATGTCCAACTTGAACACCCAAGTAAAGAAAATGCTGTGCCTAAATTAATTAGATGCTTAAATCAGTCTTTAAAATTTCTATTGATGGTGTCTTGGACAACACCTTTAATTCTGTGTTGACTGATGACTCCATTCAGCATTTCTTCCTTTTTTTCCCAGTTCATTTTGGTTCTCAGCAGCACTGGTATTCATAAACTATAAAAAGCTCTGTCAATGTGACTGTTTTCATTGACATAACTGATAATTTCCTAGTAGGAAAAACAGTTATTGAATATAATTATTATAAAAGTATGCACACATTTTCTTACAATTACAATCAGCCCCAAACCATGATAGCTCATTATCTGTAAATATTATTGCATTTTAGAGTAAGTCACACTGTGATAGGACACCTGATCCATTCGCCATCAGTATATTCATAAGATTCTATAACTTTGACTTATAATTTAGCCCTTTGGTACCTTCAATTTATTAATGTTTCAATTCCTTAAGGATTCAAAAAATAATCCTATGTCTATTGCCCCTAAGGTAAAACTGATATTGACTTTTGAGATCATGTAGGCATATTTACTTGAGTTGAATAATTTGTTTCACATCAAGAAATATGAATGTTCTCTCGGATTTGTCCCAGGCTTCTCTTTCTTTTGATAACTACCAAAGCTTGAGTTTGGATAATAGGCCTTAGAAGAATTTGCAAGGCAAATTTTACAAGAGAAGTGATAATTTACCTGATTTTTTTATGAGAGAGTTGCCACATTTCCACTATTATTTCCTCTGTGATTAATTAATAGACAGAGTTCATTCTAGAAGTCTTGAAAAAATCATCCTCCGGCAATTAATGTACTGCTCTGTGTTTCGTGGAGGAGGGGACTGCATACTCAATTAATGCCATTCTTTTATTTGATGTAAATTGCTGTATCTTAAAAGTGTACAGCATGAAAATACAGCCATGTATCAGAAATAACTTTAATTTAAATTGGTTACATGACCTCTGAAAGCTAGATGAAAGATTTTCTGCTGAATGGGCTGGTGCTCCCTGCTGCCTATATAATTTATATGAGAAATTAGTGCAAATGGTTCACTTTTATGGAGCAGAGCTGCTTGTAGCAAGCCTGCAGAAACAATTTTCCCCCCAGCCTCCATCTGTTCTTCAAACTAGGGCATATGCCATCTCATCGAGCTTGAAAGTCAACTGATTTATAACTCCTGGAAAGTGCATAGATTGAAAAGAAAGGTCGACTGCTGCTCTGTGACAGTGATTTGTTAGGCATTGGCTAAAGACAATTCACATTACCAGGGACCCCAAGGGAAACAAGCAATGTTGTAAGTTTCAGATCTCAGTAGACTGACAACTAGAAGAAAAACAAATCACTCCTGCTTTTTAAGTTGGTCGACCACCACTGTTGAAATGTAGGAGAGGTCTTGGTGATGTTAAGGGTACCAGAGCTAAGATAGCATATTGTCACTTAACATCTCGTGAAGAAATGTGTTGCTGCCACCCTCCCAGCAGGAAATGTTGCCATTTTAGAAGTATCAGTATTCTAATCCTTAGACTAAAAATGTGTGTTGCTGCTTGTCATAAAGTTCTGTTTGGGGACACAAATCCATCTTTGATGAATTTTATGTATCTACCTGGAAGGTGTCCAGTTCTGTTCCAAGGAGTAATTTAATGATAGCTTCCCTGTCTGTCTTATCACGTATCCCTTCTCTTTACTGAAGCACTATTGAGATCAAAAGTTCTTTGACAGATGACAAATGCAATCGGATTGACAGTATGATTGTAAACAAAAAAAAAATTGTTTCATTTTTTATTTGAGTGTTCAAAGTGTCTCTTTAGATTTGTGCCTTGTACATACTATTCACAGTGAATTTTCAACCCCCCTGCAGTTGTATTACAGGTTCTCCTTTTCTTTTAGGCAAAAATCTAAATAAAATGTTAACGAATAATCGTATTAATTTTAATCCACAGTCGAGGTGACAATTTTAGAAAATCGTTTTTACCTTTATCAAAAAGAAAATTATCCTCACCTTGAAAGTTCCACATGAAAATTAATACTGATAGGATACTCAGTTGAACTCATATAAATGAAATATAAATATTAATACTTATTATTACTTATTGAGTGTTATTCTTACCATGGAATATATATAAGTTTATCATATAAAATAAGAAAATGCTACTGAAAATTAGAAGGAATAAATAAATCAACTATTATTCCATCATTCACTGAGTATAACTATTAGTATTTCTGAAAGTATTTCCATCTTATCTTTCTTTTTATATAATTGAGATCATAGTCTGTGCAATGCTTTTTAAAAAAAATGTGGCATTATATGATACATAAAAATTATAGGCACTTATTCTTAGATTTTCTGAGTTTTTCCCCCTAGTTTAAAAGTAAAACATGCTTATCCTACAAAATTTGGAAAATGGATAACGTGTACACAGAAGACTAAATTCACCCTGAGATAACACCTTTTAGTATATTGGCGTTTTTATTCAGTCTTTTTTCTACATGTATATTTTTTACTTTGTTGAAACCGCATTTCATATGGTAATTTTTAAGGAACTCAAAGGAACGTTCAAGGTCCTAATTAAGAGAGGAGATTGATAGTGCACATACTGTCACAGGAATATTAATAGTTTTCTCCAGTTTAACAACAGCAACAAAAAAGACAATCTTCTTTTATTATGCAGTTTCAAGTTTTCGATGGTCATTACTCAGGCCTTTGGAAGAGACAGACACCAATACATTTCTCTGCATAGCTCTGCTTTAGCAAGGTTACACACCCAGGGCTTTTCCTTACATGGAATGTAAGTGGGTTTGTCATTGTGAGCATGTCATTAGCATATTTTTGAAGAGAATAGTTGCCACTATTTTTCAAAAGTTCATTAAACATGAAACACATTTCTTGCTATTGGGAAAATCATAAAAATGGACACAGTCAGCAGAATCATTTGAAAGCTAATCTCTGTCCCTAATCTAAGACACCTCCTTTACAACAAATAATCTTCCAGAATTTCCATGAGTTGGTTCCATTCTGAATAAAAGAAAACCCATAAATAAACCTTCCTAGCCATTAGTCCTCAAATCTTGAGTTCTTATTTAGATTCATCTCTCTGTTCATGTATATTTTTAAGCAGTTTTATAAAAACAGGTATATGGGTTGAATATTTCTGAATCCTTAAATGTCTTGAAAATATAAATTTTCTACTTTCATATACATGAGACACAATTTGATTGAAATTAACATTCTTAAATTACAACTATTTCCCTTCATGTCTCTGTAGAATATTACATCATCGTAGTCTAACATATGATTGCTGAGAAATTAATACGAGTCTGATTTTCACTCCTTTGATGGCAATCCATTCTTGTTTGCTTGTTTGTTTGTTTTGTTTAACAGCCTGGGTAATGGTACTATTTTTGTATAATTAGAAGTTGCTTCCAGGTACTTTTTTCATCTATTCTTCCTTTAATATACTAAGCTTATTGTCTACTTAAAACTTTTTCTCAACTGAGGAAAGTTTTCTTTTGTAACATCATTGATTGATTCTTATTTTGTCACAATTTTTCTATTTTTTTCTTAGAACAAATATTGTATGTAGACTATACATTTATAGTCTATACTATCATTTCTATTATTGTCTCCCTCAACATTTTTATCTCTTTATTCATTTTTTAAACTTCTGGGCAAACTTTCTTGCGTTTTCTATTTTCTTTAGTATCAGTCTGTGTATTGCTGCCTCCAGTTCAAACCAGGCTCCAGGTTTCTTTAGCAGGCTACTGTTCATTACTCTAGATGTGAGTTTCCTCTTCATTTCTGGGAATTTGGTATTTGCTTTTCTTACTTTTGAGAATGGCTATGTATTTTTTTGAACTTTTCTTGTAGCATTTATAGAGTTTTTTGGTCATATCGACCAGATGTCTTTCAGTTAATTCTGTAAGACTGTTTTCTCAATTACCTTAATATCTTGGCTTAGATGCAGAGAAAAAGACCATCTTGAGGCATAATTTCCCCCAGTGTTACACCAGTTCTAAAACTTTTTCATGTAAGAAAATCAGTGAAATAAAATATGCTTTGCATCTGTCATGAAAGTCCTTTTCAAATGTAATCAGCTAATGTGTATTGCACATAAATCAAATCTCTGTTGAAGATAGTAAAATTTAGTTGGAAAAATCACAAGGAAAAGACTTAAAGATTTTGTGCCAACTCTCAGTTTTGTATGTACATAATATGTGTGTGTGTGCATTTACATGTGTATGCATACATGTGTAAACATATTGTTCTTATTTCAGTACTGGAGTTAAGATTTCAATTTTCATAATGTAAAGTTTAACCAGCAAGTAAAGGTGGGTTGGGTGACTTTAAGAAGATCTTTATCTTCTCATTATTCATATCCAGCAATAGTGAATCTCTTGACGAGCATTAACGTATCAATTGAAAAACATCTTTTAAATGCTTTCCATTTGCAGTAAGTTATATAACATTTTACTGAACATCAAGTACTTTTTAAAAAACAACGAAGTATAATATTGGGTTGAAGAGAATTTACTTTTTAAAAAAATCATCCTTCACAGAAAGGTTCATGTTGTTTTATTATTAATTTCCATTTTTGAAGAATCACTTGGGTAATGAAGAAGTACTTGTATATGCACAAAAAAGATTGTTCATTTACATATAGTTTTCTTTTTTCTTTACATTTTTAAAATGCATTCTGAGAAGGGTTAGTGTGTTAAACTGGTAATATTAAAACCACAAGTCAAAAAATACAAAAATTAAGATTTTTATAATTCTATTTGAGAATCTCTAGCTTTTTCTGCATGTATGGGTTATAATTTTAACATTGCATTATTGTAACTTATTACATTTAATAAACTAACAACTGGGACTAGCTTCAGATCTCAAGCATCAATTTAGCAGATGGTTCATTTCATGAAGAAGAAATGTGGACTCTGATCACTATGACTGTACTACTGGGGAAATGGAAATAAAGGCAAAAGTAAAATGCATTGGTTAGTTGCAATATTGCCAGTAATATTTTGTGTGGTCAATAATATTAGAATGTAGATCAGTTTGCAGAAATGATGGGCTCCATAACCAGAAGAATATATCCTCAATGGAATATACTAGTATTGCAGAAAATCACCTTGGTAAGAAATTTTGAATATTATGAACGTAAAACATTACTATTTGGCTTCTTAAACTGTCATTTTGGTTTTTTTGCATCATTTGCCGCGTTGTGCTTTATACATGAGAAATCTCTGTGCATGTGGATTACCAAACATGCTGCGTCGTGTCTTGCCCCTTCACCTTTACTCATGCTGGCCTTCTCCTGAAAAACCCCACTGCCTCCACACCGCTATTCTACTCAGCCTCTTTAGTCGGTAACTGCTCATCTGTATAGACTCAGCTCAGATCTTACAGTGCCTTGAAAGTCTTTCCTGACATTCCCAGGCTACATCGAATGTCCCTCTCTGGAAAACCAGCACACCCAGTGCTAGTCTCTTGCTGAGTACGACAGGAATCTGTTTGCTTGTCTCCCTCATGATGGTGGACTCCAGAAGGACTGGAGCCGGGTGTTATTTAACTTTGACCTACCATAGACCCTGATACAACATGTAAAGATGTTTTAGGGCTGATAGTTGAAATAATTCATTAAAATATTATATTTTTATACATTGTATATATATTTATTTGTTTAATACAATAGCAATTTGAATTTTCATCTACTCAGGAACCAAGAATGAGGGTGGTTATCTGTGACTTTTAAATTTTATTTACAAGCCCTTTAGATCTTTTGATAGCTCTATTTTTATGTTTTCTTATAGAATGTAGTTTGTGGTCCTTTTAGAACTTCATAGTAAGCTCACTGAATATTGCTTATTGCTGGTGAATAGAATTCATTTATTTGAACTCCAGTGGTCTGATCACATTTAAATTGCATTCTTATCTATGTGTTGTTTTTAATTATGTGCTATCCAGTTGATGTTCATGTATCTTAGTAAGGAGCCCCTGTTCATTCAACAGACATTACCTGAGTACCTACTGGGTGCTGGACACTGCTCTACTCTGGAAATACAGCAATGAATAAAGCAGACAAATTCTAGATCCTCTTAGAGCTCCCATTGTAGTAGAAAAAACTAAACAAACAAACAAATAGAAAGACTGTTAAATGGTAATAACATGAAGAAAAATAAAGCAGAGTAAAAGAAATAATCATGAAAAGATAGAGTACAGTTTTATGGGGTAGTCAAAGCAAACTCCTTTAATAAAGTGACATTAAAGTGTAGGCCATTTGGTAATATTGTCTAAATTAATTTTTAGAATAAGAGTCCTAACTTGGTACATTTCCCTTTTTAAAATGTAATAATATCAAAAAGAAGAAAGTGTTAAAGAGAAAATACAATGAAAATAACCAAATAAGTTATATGCTTTTAGGACCTATTAGTTAGTGAAAATTGGTGTAAGAGTTATAACCCAACACTAATGAATTAACAAATTATATTTTAATTAAATTCTTATTCCACTGAAACACTAATTAAGGGATCATGAATGACTGTGTTTTGTACATTTCAACATAAATATTTTATAAGCAATATGCAAATATCTATTTCCTTTGTGAAATGTACTTTCTACATTTTACATATAAGAAAGCCTAAATAACCAAGCAAATCCATTTTTTATGTCTCCTTTCTCTTTTCTTTTGAAAATAGAATCATTACCAGTGAGCAGATTTAGATAAACAAACAAGAACTGATGAGACACACATGAGCAGATACATCTGGATACAGAAATGTTATATCCAGATTGTCTTTAGAGAGGTCACACAAAAATGAACTTCCAATTCAGGCAAAGCCTGACCCACAGGGAAGACTTGTTTATACACATTTGGAGACACAATCTGATAAATTCACAGCATAATGTCCTTTTTTGGGGTACAAACATATAAAAGTATCTACTATGGCAGCTATATAATATGATGTATCTGAGAAATTAATGGAATTAAATGAAAGGAGATGAAACTGAGTATGAAACATATGCACCATTCGTTTGTTCTGAGCATTCTTTTATCCATTACACCTTTTGGATGGTTGTTGCAATTTATTAGGTGCAGTGAAAGTCATTGGCAATACAGGCCATTGTGCAGTGCATACAATTAGTCAGTCATAAGTACAGTCATGTGCCACATAATGACATTTCAGTCGGTGACAAACTGCATATATGACGGTGGTCTCATAAGATTATAGTGGAACTGAAAAAAATTCCTATCACCTAGTGGTGTCCTAGCCGTCCTAACATCGTAACACAACATGTTATCTTTTTTATGCTTAGATATACAAATCCTTACCATTGTGTTACAGTTGCCTACAGTAGTCAGTACAGTAACATGCTGTACAGGTTTGTAGCCCAGGAGCAATGGGATGCACCGTGTAGCCTAGGTACGCAGGAGGCTGTACCATCCAGGTTTGTGCGTGTGCACTCTGCGATGACCACATAATGATGAAATCACCTCAGGATGCATTCATCAGAACATATCCCCATCATTAGGTGATGCGTGACTATAGGATGAAATAAAAAGTAACTTATGATAGTGCAAAATTACTTGTATTTTGGAAACCATAAATCTAAATACCTGCCTCACTGTCAGCTATAAGAACTAGGAGAAAAAAATGTGCTTGAGAAATGAATTGGACATCAAAATTATTGTGTCAGAAATCTAAACTTTGTGCAAATAATATAGATATTTTTGTAATTTATTTTGCTTTATAAAATTATTTTAACAGCACACACATGTTCATGTTTCTTAATGTAAATTTGATGAAGAGTTTCATAGCAAAATATTAATATATTAAAATTATTTTTATTGAAAGAGTAATGAAAATATATAACTTTAACATGTTTTTGAAAAAAATATGATCAAGTCCAGATTCTGACTAATAGAAAACCACCATTGTCTCCGTAGGATAGAAAAAATATATTTTCCTCACTCATCCTCAGTTCGTGGTTGAAGCCCCTATAACGAAAGACAAATTAACAAGAGAAAAGCATACCGATCTATTTGTGACTTTTATGTAACATGAGAAACTTCACAAAGAATTGAAGACCTAAAGAAATGGATAATTCTGAGTGTTCTTTATATAGTGGGTTTGATGAAGAATGGAGAAACATGGTAGGACAAAGCAGGTAGGATCTAATGGCAATAAACTAGGGGAAGCTTAGCAAGGCCTGTTCCAGTTCTTCTCTGTGACCCTTTATCTACAGAGACAGGATGTTCCTTTTCTCTGGGTACTGGGAGGCACCTCTCATATGACGGTCTTAAGGCCTGATTCAGGCAAAGGGCAGAAGGTCCTTGCTAGGTTCCGTGATCTGCTCAGGAAAGGGATGTGGGAGAAGGTGAGAGAAACTTTCCTCCGTCTGTCATTCTTTAATGTGTCATACTTCGGGATAGTGTGTCCTGAACCCCATCATCACTGAAGCCCTATTTTGGACCTTAAACCCTTGCATTTTTTTCATTCCTATTTATTTAAAATCAGTGGAGTATAGAAAGTTAACACCACCACCACAAGGGCTGGTGGCTTTGTGGCAGCAGTGAACAGAAGATGGACAAGGTCCACTCTCAGGGCACTGTCGTGGTTCAGAGCCAATTGATTTGATGTCAGCTGAGTAATTTTTACTCTTCTCCCACCTCCTTGCCCCATTCCTTACCGTTAGGCAGCACCAATACATTTACTGGTTTGATTGGGCTGCTTTTGATGAACTTGAGCTAAAAGCAATGTTAAAACAGAGGAGACCAATCTAAAATGTGTTAACTTGGGTGACTGTGTGATCAGGGATTAAAATCTCACACAGTCCTGGGTCCATGTGGAGAATGGTTAAACTCGGTCAGGCAGCCAGACCAGAAATCAGATGGTATCATTTTGTGTGACACTGGCCTGTCCCTACCCACTTACCCACTTGGCTCCAGCCACACTGGCTCCCTTGATTTTTCCAAAAAACAAAAATCCCATATACACCCCAAGGCTTCACCAGAAATGCTCTTCTCTAACTCTTGGCCAAGTTCACTCCTTCACAGCTGTGCATCAAAGCAACTGTCCTTGGCCATCCTCTATAAAATGGCACCCGTTCTCTCAAGTCTCCCACTCTCCAGGGACAGAATGATGTTTCTCCAGAGCTCAATACCATGCCTGTCCAGGCAGAACAGTGGAATAAGAAAGGCATGTTGTCTGCGACTCTCTATTCCATCCAGAAATAGCTCCAATTTTTTTTTTTTTTTTTTTTTTTTTTTAGATAGGAAGGATTAAAGGATGGTAATCTAATTGAAAATATGCAGACCTGGTGAAAGGTAGAGGTCTTACATTAAAACAGTTTTTACTTATCAAGCACGTAGTTGTTTGGGTAGCTTTTGTGGAGGGATCAGCTAAAGGAGAGGAAGCTGGGAAAAAAGGATTAAGACACCCTAAGCACCCCTTCTAGCTGCCCTGGTACATTCTCACTTTCCTTACTTCCAACATGCTCATTTGCAGCTCTCTTTTTTATTCATAAATTTATTCATTTATTCAAGAAACATGCTTCAAGCACCTTTCTTATTGTCATAAGTGTCAATGATCTCTTCTGTCTTATTTTTAATCTGCTTCATTTTGTCTTATTCTGCTTGCTGTTAAAACTCACCTGTTCGGTGGTAATCCCGTAGAGCTGTGGTCCCCAACCCCTGTGCCACAGATTGGGACCTCTTTGTGGCCTGTTAGGAACCGGGCTGCACAGCAGGAAGTGAGCAGTGTGGGGGAGTGAGTGAAGCTTCATCTGTATTAATATTTGCAGCTGCTCCCGATTGCTCATGTCACCGCCTGAGCTGATCCTTTCAGATCAGTGGTGGCATTAGATCCTCATAAGAGTGTGAACCCTGCTGTAAACTGCACATGCGAGGGATCTAGGTTGTGGCTCCTTATGAGAATCTAATGCCTGATGATCTGAGTTGGAGCTGAGGCGGTGATGCTAGCGTTGGGGAGCAGCTGCAAATACAGATTATCATTAGCAGAGAAGTTTGCACAATAAATGTAATGAGCTTGAATCATCCTGAAACCATCCCTACCCTCCAGTGGAAAAATTGTCTTCCATGAAACTGGTCGCCGGTGCCAAAAAGGTTGGGGACCGCTGCCATAGAGGACTACTTGTTATTCTTCCAAAGTACGTACTGTTCATTTCTTGAACCTAGAAGAGTGCAACTTTAATGACAGTATTTGGGGCACAGTGGCAGACAGGTAGAGAGGGTGAAAGATTGACAAGTGAAGCAAGAGGGTTTTTAAACTGCACTCTTTAAAGCTGACACATACACCACTACTTATCCCTTCTCAGACAGGTCTTCGTAATTAAAAGTTAATGATGTTCAATTTATATTTATTGATTTTCATTGTTTTATTAAATATTTCATTCAAACAAGTACTTATTGAGCATTTATGATATGCCAGACACTGATCAGAGGCTATGCATACAGCACCTAAACCCTTATCTTAATGGTGCTTGGGTTTTTGAATATGATGAAATTATAGGAATATCATATACTAATATTCCTTGGCGTTAGAGAAACTTTGTAAATTTATTTTCCATTTCTTTGATTAAACTTCCTTTCTGTCCTATTAAAAGTTGGGTTTCAGAGGAAAGTAAAGGTAGTTAAGAAATTTTTAATCAGTCATTTTTGTTAATAATAACTGCCCTATCAATATTCCAATCTATATGGAATGGTTTTCATTTTTAATAGTTGAATGAAATTAAACAAAATTTTTGCTATATTTGGTTTAAAATGGTTTTGATGATCAGCTTTTGTGAATGGCATTTACAAATTCTAAATAATTTTTGCCACATCTATTATATGCTTTAGTTTCTGCTGGGATTTGCTGTGTAAAAGAAAATGGGAACAATGTAGCTCACATTATGCTGATAATTAACATCTGTGAAGGACAAGCTTCTGCATAAATTTTTCTCATAATGGGAGGAAGTGCACAGAAAAGAATGATGCTATGGTTTTAATATTTAAAATATTTTTCTCTTAGGAAATGAACCTCTAGCTTCTGCACATGAAGGCAGTCTTTTTTAAAAATTTTTTTTGCTCCCAAAAATATAGAAGATGTTTCCAAATGGACTATTTTATTAGACAATAGTTTTCTTTCAACCCAACAAAATCAGTGATTTGCAATTCGAATAGCCTTACAAGTAATTTCTCTATGTTTTTAAAAAAATCCTTCTTGTATAATTTATAAAATGAAGATTTAATCAACATTTGAAAGAAGCAGTAATGTCATCTTGATGTTTACTGAATTTCTTTTACTAGACCTTTCTCATTGCTCTCAGGTATAGGTGCAGGATTTTAAACTTTTCCCTCCTAAGAACTAAAGATAAGGTTTTAAATTTCTCATAAAATCCAAAAGAATGGTCTCTGCAGCCTTCCTGTTACTAGTTTCAAAAAACTAATTAGCTTTCTTTTGTTACCTAAACATAGCTATGTGGCTAACTCTCTCATCACTCTTGAAAATGGTACTATGTCAATATTTAGATAATATTCCTTCTAGCTACAACATGACTTCAGTTTGGGATGGTTGTCTTTCTTCTGATAGCTACATCTTTCAGAGGAGATATCACCAACACCTACTCCCACTTTTCATATCTGGAGCTTGTTTATTCTCCTTGCCTTGATAACTTGTTTGTGCAGTTTTTTCTAGAATTGGAGCATTCTTTTTCTCCTTTAAAAAAACATATTATTATAATAATTAATTTAAAAATTTTAGGATATAGTGGGTTTTTTTCCCATTAGAACAGTTTTATTTTTATAAATGACAATTGTATAAGTATTAATGCAATCTTATTTCTATTCTTTTAAAAAATTGTGGCAAACTACAATATGAAATTTACTATCTTAACCATTTTTAAGTGTACAGTTCAGTAGTGTTAAGTACATTCACATTGTTATGCAACTAGTTTCCAGAGCTCTTTACATCTTGCAAGACAAAAACTCTATATTCATAAAACAACTCTCCACTCTTCCCTGCAAAAATCACCTGCCAACCACCATTCTACTTTCTGTCCCTATGAAAAGGACATAATAAATTTAATAAGAGATCTGGCATATATGTTAAATGCATAGTTAAGGTTATTTTGTTTTTTAGATGGGTTATTGGTAATGAGGACTCTAAATGTTAAAAAACAGGAGAATAGTTAAGTCAATGATGTTACCTCTGCTCGGAGTGTTTAGTAGCCATTGAGAGTTAAGTAAGAAAACTACCTATATTACAAAATCATTAAAACATACAAAATACATACAATTTAATTAGAAATTAAAATATCAGGGTAAAAGTAGAGTGCATTATATAATGAATGCACATGTAAAAGGTTATAAAATCTTTAAAAATTAATATAAGTTGTTTTATGCCATTTGAACGATGTACATACCATTTCCCAAATATTCTGTTTAATACCCTCATCTCAGTGACACGTGTGTATGTGTATGTGTGTTTGTGTGTTTGTATTCAGTTTATACTTTTACCTGCAAAGACCCTGTTTCTCATATCCTCACTAAAACTTGGAATTCTTTCTTCTAAAAAAATTTTTAATAATTGCAAAAACTATCTAGATAGAACTCAAGATCTTTGGTCTTTGCTACCAGCCTTTGCCAAAAATGCTTCTTAAAGCAGCTATACTGTATCAGAGTATAGGTTATATTTCCATTCAGGCCTTTTTGTTAATATCATTTATATGTTACCCTGTGACATATTGAAACCCAAAAGATGTGATTTCATGGTCAGGGGTATGATCAGGGTTTATCATACCCTAATGCCAATTCAAAATTTGATTCTACTATAAAACTTATTAATAAAATTTGAATCAAAAGAAGTTTTCTTGGTTTACATAAACTATTAAATCCCCTTAGTTTTGGCATATTAAGTTAAACTATAAGAGTAATTTACATGTATATGCTTACTTATATTTCTACTATACTTCTTGGCATCATCCCGCTCTGTTTCAGGGACTTACCTGATGCTTATTTGGTTACCTTTTCCATTTTCCCATTCCCATCCATCGTTTGAAGTTTGAAATAAATTATACAAGCTAAACTATATTATTCTTTCATTATCCTAGTCTTTTTTTTCTGATGATGAATATACTTTAGAAATGGCTTATTTAATAAAACATGGTTTCATCAGTCATTCCTATCTGATTAAATATGTAAAGCATACATGAATTATTACAATAAAAAATTTTTACATTAAATTTTATTCTGTTCACCATTTGTCATTCCTTCATAATTGTTTATAAAGCAAATCCCGTTTCTAAATGGAAGATACAATGCGATGTGATCCTTCTGCCTACTCTTTTTATTGCTATTTGCAACTTAGTAATGGAGAAGAAAGCACTGTATTGAGTCATGAGACCACACCAGGAAATCTTTCTTTGATACACACCTTCAAGTATAAGAAGATAAATCACAGAAGAGTAAAATGGATACCATGTTAAAATATCTGCAAATAATTTTTTAACCATAAATGTATTGTATAAATATTTATTTAATTACATATGTTAAAAGGTATGTTTGATCATGTATCTTGACAATGGAAAAAACCAAGAGTTTATGAAATTCTGTCCTAAGCAGAGAAAACCTTGTTTTTTGCTGTGTGGTGTTTTGCACTTCTGTAGCACGTGCGTTTTCATTCTCTGCTATCGTCTATATGAACGTGTTGTTCAGAAAAACAAAATTAGCATAGGTCTTGCAGTCTACTCTCCGACACATTTCAACAAAAAATAATAATTCACTGCAACCTTTCAACTGTTTTAAGGTCTTCTGTTACAAATTTTAATGAAAAGTATCATGCTATTTGTCTGAAATTCTTAAGCAAAACTATTCTTTCTGATATGAAAAAAGTGATTTAAAATAACATACCTTTTCTTCCTCTCTTTTCCTTTGTTTTGGCCAGTTTTAATCCCACATCCTGTTCTGTCTTCTTTTGCTTTATTGTTATTAAATAATTTCCTCTCCTAAATCTTGAATTCTGACATATTTTTGCAAGGTTTTAAAGTTACATTGGACTTTAACATGATTTATATATTTCTCCTTTTTTTGGCAATACTCTATACACATTCAGTATGTGATATTTTGAATGGGAACAAGAAATAATCACCTTTTATGTTCTTTATTCCTTTGAATTTTTGTTCTTTCCCTCAATTTATCCATCTTTTAAACTTATGCTTTCTCCCCTTTCTTTTTCTCAGTTGGGTTATGTTTTCTCATCTTGGATCAATTAATAGCTTGGGACAGAGGTTGTCTGAGGGTGTGATTTTAGAGTCTCAAACAGAAGGCAACAGCAGCCTCTCTCTCTCTCCCTCTCTCTCTCTCTCTCTGTGTGTGTGTGTGTGTGTGTGTGTGTGTGTGTGTGTGTGTGTGTTTGTGTTCCCTCAGCATCCCCATCTGTTTCCTGGCCCTCGACCCATAGGGATGAGGTTGGAGCACTTATCTGAATGATTCCCTTTCTTTCTTCTTTCTCCCTTCCATGATCACTCAGGCTGAAGGGATGCAGCTGTGGGGTTTCCTCCACCCTTGCATCGTATATTCCTTTTTGGTACCCCTAAGACTGTAAGAGCAGAGGTGGAGGGAAGAGCCTCCTGTCATTCAGGAAGTTGTTCCATTACCTTATGCTTCTCTCCCCTTAATTTCCTTGATTTGACTTCTTTTTTATCCCTTCAGTCCTGCTCTTTTAGTAACCTCCCTCCTTGTTTTCATATTGTTCATCTGATTTTAAAAAGTATTTTCTTAGTATATTGGGAAGAGGCTCATGCAAAAATATTCTTATAAATTATACTGGCAAAATTTCTGCAAAGAAGATTAGCCAATGATTCCAGAATATTAAGAAGAAAATAGAATTTTGAGACCATTTTTCTGTCTTCAAGTGTAAAAGTAATATGCAGATAGGTTTGGTGATTTTCACAATGTTACAAGCCTGATCTGTGGCCATGGTGAAGTTAGAACCTAGGTCTTCTACATTCAGTCCCCCCTTTCCATTTAAGACCAAACCCCTCAAAACTGAACATTAGAGAATAGTCATATGCTTATGTATAAACATTTAAAAATATTTCTTACGGTTGGTTGGTCTGATTCAGAGATGGAAATTTAAATAATCTGATTTAATATTTAGGGAATAATTTGCAATTAAATTAAGTGGAAAAGTGGAGACTCCCTGAATGGCAGCCTGAGATTGTGCATTATTCTGCATACATAGTGGAGAAGATACACAGAACAAAGTTCATATTTATCAAAAGGTATGTTTTAGGCACTGAAGATTGTGAATCAATTATTTCATGAAAGAACACTGAGTATACAAGTAAAATGGAGTATTGATAAAGGATATTTGAGTTGTCACTAGCATTCATGAATTAGACTCTGGGAACGTGTCAATAATCCAAACATTAAGTGATGAGGAGCTGGAGCAGAAAGATGGTGGAAGAGGAGATAGAATTGGCAAATAGTAGAATACTAGCGATCAAGAGGGAGACGTAAAAGGTGAATTCAAAATATCCAGTAGGGACAAGACGATGAGATGCAACTAATGTTTTACTTTTAAGCAATAGCAAAATAAAAATCCCATAATTTTTAGTTGAACTTGACAGAATGATCCCCACAACTTATCTGGAAAAATAAACAAATGAGGAAATCCGATGACATTTTCCAAAGAATTAATGAAAAAGAGGACTATCTCAATTAGTTTTAAACAAATTTTATAAAGGAGATAGAACTAAAGTACTGTAGACCTCGCCCAATCCTAAAAATATCTCTGAAGAAATGTATATGTACATAGACAAATCATACAACCCACCACGTATTTTAAAAACTAAAGGAGATATTTCACAATAGCAAGGAAGGATAAACGTTCATCAAAGCCATCTAAAAACAGGATTAACAACTTGGAAGGACACGAAAGAAATTATTAGCGTACCTTTTGCCATGTATATAAATAAATTATAGGTGAATTTAAAAATAAATACAAATAATAGAAAAAGGATATTTTGTTACTAAAATGATGTATGTATTTTAGAAAAATTAGGTAATACAGAAAAATGTAAGCAAGGAGAACAAAATATCAGAACCATAAGGAACAAATATTAATATTTTGTTCTATTTCTTGCCAAGCTATTCTTTCATATTTTAGTTGAGATATTAGTACATATCATTTTATTTTCAACATCAGAATTTTTTCAGGTACAGGAGTTTGTGCTAACTGTTGTAGAAAATCAGCGCCCTCCCCCGCAAATCTCAGTGGCTTGACCTAATGATCATTTGTTGTTCATAACAGTCCAGTGGGTGCATCATGCTCCAGGCGCTCATTCAGGGATCTAGGTTACTTCAGTCTAGGGCCTTGTATTCTTGTGAATCCTCTCCTGGATCCTCTTCCTGCAGATGAGGGAAGAGAACACACAGACCATTATGAGGGGTGTTTATGGTCCAGGACTGGAAGTGGTGGTCTTCACTTCCATCTACCTTTCATTGGCCAGAAATCAGCCACATGGCCACGAATAACTGCAAAGGAGGGAAACATCGTCCAGCTGTGTGCCCAGAGGGAAAAGGGAAACAGTTTGAACAACTGGACAGTCTCTCCCACGCCAGCTTATTAGAACCCCCTTATTAACATCATTTGTTGAGGCTACATAATATTCAGTGGCCCAGTTGAATTACCATTTATGTAAGCATTCCCTTTTGTTGGATATAATCTTTTTATAAATTGTCACCTTTGAAAATTACAGCGTTTTCCATTTCTAATTGATCACAAGCCTTCGTTGCCTGTCGTTCAACATCTTAAAGTGATTATTTCTTACATCTTCTTCAGTTTTATAGTTATTTACAACGTGAAGCCTAGTTCAGTACCAGTTACCCATCATGGCTAGAAGCAGAAGTCCCTTATGCCATCATTGTTATCTTTTAGTATACAGTTTTACCTCATCCCTCTGTAAGCAGTTTCTTCCATTAATCCAATCTGAGAGTGTTCGCTTATTATTATAGAGTCATAAAGCCGATATGCTTTCTGTCAAATAATCCCGTTTCTTGGGCTTTAGAAGAAATGATATAAATGAACATAAACTGTATAGGAAGGTGTTCATTTTTATAATGAAAATTTGAAAGCAGCCCAAATGACCACAATAGATAATAATAATTAAATCATAATAAATTCACTTGTTAGGATATTCTGTTATAATTTTGCAGACTAACAATACGTTAAAAATTCATGTAATGTAACTCTAAGTTTAAAAACAAAAAAACACTATATATAAAATGGCATATTCCAAAATTAAACCTATGGAAAACATATTCACATGTCAAAACAGTGAGCTAAAATACCCTGGGGTTGCAAAATCCGTTGTTTCAGTGTAGCAAAGAGTGTCTTTTTTTTTTTTTCGGTGAGAAGGATTTCCTTTAGGTAAAGTTCATTACTTATATGAATAAAACTAATTTTCACTATGAAGATAAGAAATGTACTAAAATTTTTCAAAGATAAATTTTTTGGTATTTCATGTGTATATTGGTTATTAAACCTTCTATGATCAACATCCACTAAACTAAACCTTGACTTTTCTTCTTTTATCTCAAGAAAATGTTGCTGTCACCTTCAATATTCCTAACATCAGGTCACTGCAGACTCCACACCAGTGCTCTTTCTCAGAGACTTAGGACGTTAGCCTGCATGATCTGGTTAGCTTCATTAAAATTATTTTCCTGAATTGCATGTTTAAAGTTTAATAGAAAGGTGTTAATTTACCTCCAGCTGCTAAAATTAATTGCCAGTTTGCTTCTTTCAATCTTTGCATTTTCATTTACATGTTGTCACACACGACCAAATGTTTTGTATCCTGTTTTTCACTAAATATCACATTACGATCATTTCCCAGCATCACTACAGAGTCTCTGTGTCTGACATTAGTGTCCTCAGGATAGCAGACGCCAACACGATTAAACTGAAGGTGCAGGAAGTGTGTGAGGGTGAGACTGTGACGGAAGGGAGGAAGCCGGGGAGAGGGTGGAAGAGCCGTCAGACCTAGACGCGGGACTGACCCCCATGAAGGAGTGAGGGAAGGAAGGAAGTAGGATGGAAGCACCTCAGACTGCTCTGCACCTCTAAGGAGAGCTGGGCAAGGTAGTCAGGGAGCCCATGAACCACAGTTCCCTGTCAGAGGATCCTGCCTCAAAGTAGCAGGCCGGCTTCAGTATCCCTGCCACACTCAGGCGTTGGCTGGGAGCCCTGGGACGCATGGTCTCCGCAGGATGCAAGGATAGATTTCAGGTGCAGAGCTGGGCCGCAATCAATTACATTCCTTGCAGTCAAGGATCAGAAAAGCACATTCTCATGGCCTCCACACTACATGAAAGTAATTTTTAACTATGTATGGCTTTCCACCTTAAGCTATACCATATTAAATTTAATTCTTTCGAATAAGCCAGAAACTAGTAATCTTCCTTTATTTATTTATTTATTTTTTATTTCAGAATATTATGGGGACACAAATGTTTTGGTTACATGGATTGCTTTTGTACTGCTTGAGTCAAAGTTGTAAGTGTGCCCATCCCCCAGATAATACTCTTCCTTGACAACTTTCTCTCCTTCACCTCCATAGCCAAACTATCGCCAAGCCATATTCATTTTTTCTCTTAAAATCTGACATTTTATATTGATCTTCGTTACTGAAACTCTAATCATAACCCTCCCTGCCATCTTTTGCCTTAATTTTTAGATGTCCCGTGTCCACTCTGTCACCCTGCAATGACTACCGTCATATTGCCAGAGTAATTTAGGACCAAAGGAACCATATTTACCCCAACCTTTTTCTCCCACCTACGGCTTTTCATAGCTCTTTGGGTGCTGTAAAATGACTTCACTATTTCCCATAGCACGTGATCATTTCCCATAGCACCTCAGTTCACGCCACACGCCCCATTTTTCTCTGTGCTTCCCACACTGACCTCCACGCTCCCCCACACTGACGGCCTTTCGGTGACACACTAGCTGTGTCCTCCCACCTCAGCCACAGTCACACTTTTCCTTCTTCCTGCAATGATTTTTCTTGCTCTCTTCATCAGCATCATTTACACACAGCTTTCAGGCTCCAGCTCAAGGGTTACTTGTTCAGGGGTCCCTTCCTTGATACTCTGTTGAAGTCAAATCCCTTGATCATGAGGCCATGTTCTCATCTCTTTGACATTTATTATGGCTTCCATTTCCCAGTTATTTTTTTGATCTCTGGTTACTATACTTTGTAATACTCTGCAGTCCCCCACTATGAGGACATGCTATGAGAACAGTATCCTCTGTTTATTGTCACTCACCAAAAATTTCTAGTAAGTATTTATTGGTGAATGAATAATTGGCCTATATATTAATATAAAGATGCGAGCTACAACATGGATATGGGAACAGTTGTAGCTGTATGAATGGATGTAGTCCCCAAGGTAAAAAGGACAAGGAAGAAAAATTATCCACAGCGAACACCTGTGTCCTGTATCCATCCAAGGATAATAAAGCATGTTTGACGGCATAAAGGTTCCAGCACCATCATGCATTGGAAGAACTTCTGAATACCTTGAGCTAAAGCAGTGATTTGGGGAGGGGCATAAGATAAGGGTAGAAGTGGAAACCAAACTGACCATATAGTATTTTATGCACAAATTGAATAATCTGCACTTTACATTGAAAGCTAGTGAGAAGCACTGAAGGGTTTCAGGGAGGGAGAGGCCGGAGCAGATCTGCCTCTTAGAAAGATCATTCTGTTGGGAATGGGGAGGAGAAGTTAGAGGGGGCCAAGTGGAACCAGGAAGTCCTCTAGGGTCCACCTCAGTGATCCAGGTGGGAATGAGGAGAGCCTGAGCTAACACGGTGTGAACGGTGACATTGGAAAGGGAACAGAGCGTACAAGTACAGAGTTCTTAAGGAGTTAGAATCTGCAGTGCCCAGTAAATTACTGCATGAAGAGGCAAGCTGCTAACACTGCTGTCAGCTCAGGGAGGACGAATTCTGGGAATAGGCCTTTGGATTTGGCAAGCGGTCAAATCTCAACTTTCACTGTGAGCAACAAATGAACCTGACCTTTCCTAAAATAGCACTAGCAAGGAAACACAATTACTTCTTTACCTTTTACTGAAATGTGTCCTTTAGCTTTGGAAGGGACATAGTGTCGGGAGGGGAAAAGAGAACATCCATCTGGCTATCTGGTCAGGAGAATGCAACCTGCAACTAGTGTATACTGGTGGGCTCAGATGATAAACTCACATTCAAAATACACTCCTTCTAGATCAGTCAATTAAATCACATCTAGGAATCTACAAAGGTGCACTTATGTTAAGTACTTAGCTCCATAACAAGGTATCAAAAAAGTTTTGTAAAACTACTTAGATTTCTCTCTTTCTAACTTTCAAATTAAGGTAGCTGACTTTATTCTTTCAAAGGCTTCCTTAAGCCAATTTTTATGAAGACGAGGGAAATTTTGAAACACTTTGCTTCCATTCTTTGTGACTTGACTTAGGATTCATGGATGGTAGCTGTGTTGCCTTAGTATAATTCATGGCTTATTTCATGTCAAATCAATTGAATAGTAATCACTTATTATAGACTATATGCCAGCACTGCCCTAGATGATAGACATACAGGCACTTCATAGGAGATGGTCTTTGCCCTCTGAAGTTTAGGGACTTGGGGAAAAGTATAAGATAAGGTATGTAAAATGCACATTTGCAACGGAGCTATAAAAATCCAAGTTCTTTGGAAACAGAGAAGAGAGCAACTTTTGGGGGAAATCAAAGGGTTTATAAGAGAGAAGTTGGTAATTGAGTTGATGCCAAATCGGAACTGGAGGTTTGCCAAGAGAAATACAATAGAAGAGTTTACTGGTGCAGGGAGGGGAAGCAGGATTCTGGGCAAAAGAAACAGTGTTTACAGAGATAACAAAATATTTTAAAAACGACATTATTGGAGAACAAGTAAGCAATTCAGTGCATTGGTATCAGAAAAGAGTGAAGGGGTGGCTAAACAAAAAGGAGCTATTAAGACGGTTAAACTTTAATACACACACGAAAAGGAGTGGGGTATATCATACAGACAGACAAACAAACACGACAAGAGATAGAGACAGGAGTAGAGGAAACAGGAAAGGCGAAATCTCTCAAAGTTCTTTAACTACAGTCATCTCTGCTCCCCGCTAGCTCCCTTCAAGTTAGGAATGCGTTCCCCACTCCTACCGCCTGCTGTTAAGGAAGTCACGGAGCCCAGTGAGCAGACCACCCCGCTTGGCAGGGTGCCTGACTGCCAAATGGTGCACCCAGAACCGTGTGAAAGCCCAAATTGGTGATGGGCTAATCTAGATGGTCTCTTCAGGCTTTTTGTGCTGAGATTAGGAGGACTCGATAATAAAATATTTCCTGCCTCTGTTCACCAATTTGCAGTTTACTCTTCTTGAATTACTCTACATATTCACTTTTGTCACTTTTCTAAAAAGTGTGGAGATTTTTGAAAACTGTAATTTAGTATTTGCAACTATTAAAATGATAGTAGTATATTAGATTATAACTTATAAATGTTAGATTTTTAAAATATCTAAAAATTAAGTTAGATTTAAAAATATCAAAGATAAAAGGCATGCTTTCTGTTTACCATATGACAGTAAACAGTAGCTAATCAATATGTTTGAGTGCTTAGCAGATTCTAATAATTTGACTAGTAATGAATTAATATGTTGTCTGTTATAACTTCATTAGTAAGTTTGTAGAGTAGCATATTTTTTAAGTTTTTATTTTTAATTATTATGGGTCTAAAATAGTTGTATGTCTTTACAGGGTACTTGTGATGTGATACAGGCTTACAGTGTGAATTAATCAAATCAGGGAAATTGGTGTATACACCTCAGGCATTGAACATTTCTTTGTGTTAAGAACATTCCAATTCTACTCTTTCAGTTATTTTAAAGTATACCCTAACTTATCGTTGATTATAGTCACTTCATTGTGCTATCAAATATTGTTCATGCTATCTAAGGGTAGCATATTTCTATCACAACTCTCCCCAAAATGTTTTTTTCTAAGGTTATATACAGTTGAAAGAATCCGTAATTTTGTGCATGGTAGTAGAATCACAAAGCAGCAGCATGAGAATTTACATTTGGGGGGAATGTTTGCTGATTCCAACTTTCAATTACTTTTATTTGGGAATTTTATAGATAATATATTTAAACTAATCCAGTTTATGGTCTAAGGGTTTACCAATCTTGTATGTATAAGTAAAAATCACTGTTTATCAAATGTGTATGAAATAACTTTACATCAATAAAATACATGTTGACTTTACTTTCTGAGGTGACAGGCCAGGCATGTGCAGGACAGAACCTACTTTGATTTATCCCCACTGGCCCGCCTATTCCCTTGGTGACCTGTGCCAAAGTCAAAGTTCCTCCAGCTCAGCCCTGTTGCCCCTTCACCCCACGCTACAGCTTCCCTCATTCCCGTGGCATTTCCCTTCTCTACAGGAGCGTCCTTCAAAATCGTTTATTCACATGTATCCTAAAAGAATTCTGAAAAATGGTATGTCTCTTAGGGATTTTTAAATTGACATCTAAAAATTAGTCATGAATTTATCATAGTTGCAAGAGATGTAATTTCTAGTAAAATATAAATATTGACATTTTTAAATAAAACTTTTTTCATTTTTATATCCAGTCAGCTCTATATACCATATAGATCTGATTCCCACTATCATTCATTTTAAGAAATACATGAACTGGCTTTTTATTACTTGCTGGGAATTTTATGTTGCTCTTTTCTTTCCTTGTGTTCATTTCACTCTCCTCTCAGAAGGTTTTCCCAATGTAATTTTTTATTCTAAAATTTCTTATTGATTCCTGTATTATATGCAGATCGATTTAAATAATTTAAATTTTTTTTTATTGCTGCATATTATGGGGGTACAAGTGTTTAGGTTACATTGCCCTTGCCTCCCCTCCCCCCCCCAGTCAGAGCTTCAAGCATGTCCATCCCCCAGATGGTGCGCATCGCACTCATTATGTTTGTATATACCCATCCCCTCCTCCCCCCTCCCATCTGCCTGATGCCCAATAAATCTTCTTCCTATATGTGCACTTAGGTGTTGATCAGTGAAACCAATTTGAGTACAAGTGGTGCTTATTTTTCTATTCTTGGGATACTTAGTAGAATGGGTTCCAGCTCTATCCAGGAAAATACAAGAGGTGCTAGATCACCATTGTTTCTTATAGCTGAATAGTACTCCACAGTATACATATACCACATTATATTAATCCACTCATATATTGATGGGCACTTGGGTTGTTCCCACATCTTTGTGATTGTGAATTGTGCCAGTATAAACATTCGAGTGCAGATGTCTTTTTTAAAGAGCGTCTTTTGTTCTTTTGGATAGATGCCCAATAATGGGATTGCTGGATCAAATGGTAGATCTACTTGTATCCCTTTAAGGTATCTCCATATTGCTTTCCACAGAGGTTACACTAGTTTGCAGTCCCACCAGCAGTGTATGAGTGTTCCTATCTATCTGCATCCACACCAACATTTATTATTTTGGGGCTTTTTGATAAAAGCCAGTCTCACTGGAGATAAGTGATATCTTATTGTGGTTTTGATTTGCATTTCCCTGATGATTAGAGATGTTGAGCATTTTTTTATATGTTTTTTGGCCATTATTCTCTCTTCTTTTGAAAAGTTTCTGTTCATGTCCTTTGCCCACTTTTTTATAGGGTTGTTTGATTTTTTTCTTGCTGATTTTCCTGAGTTCTAAATAGATTCTGGTTATCAGCTCTTTATCAGATGTGTAGCATGCAACTATTTTCTCCCATTCTGTACATTGTCTGTTTGCTCTTATGACAGTTTCTTTGGCTGTGCAGAAGCTTTTTAATTTGATCAGGTCCCATTTATTTATTTTGGTTGTTGCTATGATTGCCTTTGGGGTCTTCTTCATAAATTCTTTGCCTAGGCCAATGTCTATAAGAGTTTTTCCAATATTTTCTTCTAAAATTCTAATCGTTTCACATCTTAGGTTTAAGTCTGTTATCCACCGTGAGTTGATTTTTCTGAGAGATGAAAGGTGTGGATCCTGTTTCAGTCTTCTACGTGTGGCAATCCAGTTTTCCCAGCACCATTTATTGAACAAGGATTCTTTTCCCCAGTATATGTTCTTGTCTGCTTTGTCAAAGATTAGATGGCTATATGAGGATGATTTTATATCTGGGTTCTCAGTTCTGTTCCATTAGTCAATGTCCCTGTTCTTGTGCCAGTACCAAGATGTTTTCATTACTATAGCCTTGTAGTATAGTTGGAAGTCTGGTAGATTGATACCTTCCATTTTGTTTTTATTGCCTAGGATTGCTTTTGCTATATGAGGTCTTCTCTGGTTCCACATGAAGCGTAAAATTAGTTTTTCTATATCCGTGAAAAATGATATTGGTATTTTAATAGGGATTGCATTGAATCTGTAGATCACTTTGGGTAGTATAGACATTTTAACAATGTTGATTCTGCTGACCCACGAGCATGGTATGGTTTTCCACCTGTTTACATCCTCTGCTATTCCCTTCCTCAGTGTTTCATAGTTCTCCCTGTAGAGGTCTTTTACCTCTTAGTTAAATATATTCCTAGGTACTTTATTTTCTTTGTTGCTATTGTGAAGGGAATTGAGTATTTGATTTGGTTCTCAGTTTGACTGTTATTAACATATATGAATGCCTCTGATTTGTGTGTATTGATTTTGTATCCTGAGACTTTACTGAATTCATTTATCAATTCCAGGAGTCTCTTGGTTGAATCCTTGGCGTTTTCTACATATAACATCATATCATCAGCAAAGCGTGAGAGTTTGATTTCTTTTGCCCCTATTTGGACACCTTTAATTCCACTCTCTTGTCTAATCGCTGTAGCAAGGACTTCCAACACTATGTTTAATAAAAGTGGAGATAGTGGGCAACCTTGCCTGGTTCCAGTTCTAAGTGAGAATGATTTCAATTTTTCCCCATTCAGTATGATGTTGGCTCTGGGTTTGTCATATATGGCTTGTATCATTTGTAGGCAAGCCCCATCTATGCCTATTTTGTTAAGTGTTCTTATTTCTGTAACCATAAGTTTCCAAGAATTTAGACATATGTGGTGCCTATATATAAATATAAATGTGGATAGAGATAGATAATGCCTAGATTAATTTATCATCTAGAAGTGTATAACTTCCAGAACAACTGTTGTTAACCAGCGGGATTGTCTGAAAGCAAACTTTGACATTGACTCTGGGCCCCAGGGCCTGGCTCTTCTCTCCCTGGGAGGGGCTACACTCACATCTAGTTTTCTGTGGTGAGCCTCCCCCAGCACAGGTGACTGCATCCTCCTAACCAGAGAGGGCTGAGGTCTAAGTATTCCCATGTGCCCACAGTCCTCAATTCTGGGCAGCCGTCTTTCTTAGACAATTCCCAGAAGGAACTGGCACCAGCAACCCCAACCCCCAAGGGGACAGGGTTCCACACTACAGAGCAAACCCAAGCATTGGCTGAGATGTTTCTGCAGCACACAAAGCCACGTGCTTCCACCCCCTCCTCTGGTATGTCTCCTTGCACAGCCTTCTGTGTGACTGTGGAATTTGTCCTGAACCCTGGGATACAACAGATAGAGACCACAAAGGGATCCATCTTGCATGAAAAATACAGATGTTTTACAAATTCTAGTAAGTAATTTTTAAGCATAAAAGTAAATTTTTACATGAAATGCATTTCTTAATGAGATAGTCCAGGCTTTTGTTTTCAATTGGTCCATCTTTTTATGGATGAATACTAATTTATTATAACATAAAATAGGGCCTGGCATTAATTTATAGCCTATGTTTTATTTTACAGATTTAAGCACAGGAAATCCCCGTTGGTGTAAATAAGCAGATTTGAATGGAAGGAATTTTAACAATTTGACTCAATTCTTTGAACTTAACCTAAGAGTTATAAGCCAACAATTACATAGCCATCTGTTAATCAAAAATTATTTTTTGTGATCTCATAGCTGATAAACTCTACAGTCTACCTTTAATTTTCTTGAAAGCCAACACCTAGAATCTGCTTGATTTACAATAGGATTTGCTACCCAGCCTTCAGAGCCATTTACTTTCTCAGTACCATCACCAATACATGATCTTATACCGGCCTGTGTCCTGGTGCCCTGGGACTTGCACCCAGGGATGCTGCACTGTCACATTTGGGATGGGTGAGAGATTTCCTTTTTGTTGTAAAGCAACAGAAGAACTATTGTGAAAGGAGAGTTGTGAAAAGAGAACAGCAGGAGCTTCACTGAGCAGATCAATTTCAAGAAAGAGTACCAATACATTGAACATTTAAAATCTGGAAATAGTAGCCCTTAAAATCATCCGCATCTGAGTGTTCCCTGGAAAGCCTTTGCATGCCAAAGGTTTGTTTACCCATGTAAAAAATTCACTGTTCCAGACTGGCTTGATCTCCCTGGAAATGAGGGAGGAAATTCTATGTCTTTTGCTTGTCTTTGCAACACTTGGTTGAACCATTGACTTGCCATACATTTGAGCTTTCTTAGTATCTTACCAATATGCTTGACTACTAACCTTGAGTCATCCTTTCTCCTTTTTTACACAGAACTGTGCTGTTCTCAATCCTTATACCCACCCTTCTTGTGTTTATAACCATCTTAGTAAGTAATATTAAAAGGAAAACTTTAGACAAATTAAATTTAACTGAGTTTAATTGAGCAAAGAACATTTCACAAATCGGGCAACCTCCAAAACCAGAATAGTTCAGCATGACTCCAGGACTGCCAGGTGGTTGGATAATACCTATGGACAGAAAAAGGAAAGTGATATACAGAAAACAGAAGTGAGGTACGGAAACAGCCAATTGGTGATTGCTCTGTGTTTGCCTTATTTAAACATGGTTTGAACTGTGGACCTGAACAGTTGGCCATCTGTGCTTGGCTGAAACTCTGTTATTGGTATAAGAGTAGGTTACAGTCCACTATGTATGGAGACACTTTAGGTGGAACTTAAAAATATGTAACAAAGCAGCCTTAGGCTAAATTTAATTTAACAGTAGGATAAAAAGAAACACACATATAAAGCTATACTACCAGGTATGAAACCTTAAGCAAGTTACCTAACCTTTTTCTAAGCCTTGGTTTCCTCATCTATATCTGTATTCTACCTCATAGGATTGTCATTATTCGCAAAGATTAAATAAGGTAATGCATTATTCAACTTAGAACAGTGTTTGGTCCATGCTAAGTATAAATATTAATTATTATTATTATCATTACATCTTTAAATTCACTAACCTATAATAATAGGTTATTATATATATTAATAATATAATAAATATAATACACTAACCTCTAATAATAGGAAGTAATATATTTCCTTTAACTGGTGAACATTGAAGTATAATTCTATTATTATTATATGGTATTCTGTTATAATTATAATAATTCTCTGTTTAATAGTTGAAGGAAATATATTATTAATATATGTCTACAAATTTTGCCTCCTAAGTATTTTGACTTAAACTATAGTTACTTATTTTGTATTTGTGCTATATATTTGGTTCTTACTAATTTGTGAATTCCTACAAGTAGAGAACCATTTCCTTTCTGGTTTAAAAAAAACATCGAATGGTTTTGTCATCTTTGTTCATTCTCTTGACTTTATATAGTGTTCTGCACAGAATGAGCATTCAATAAGTGTTTGTGGAATTGAATTATGTAAAAGCTCACCTTTTCTTATTTATGAAGGTCCATGGGTAACTAATAATCTATTAAGTCGGTAACAGGAACTTCTACCTGCATAGCTCCACAAAAGAAAATCATCTGTAGTGTTTGTTTAGCCAGTATAATTGAAAGATGTTTTGACTTTCCTCCAGGAATTAGAGGTTTATGTGACCTCCAGATAAATGCTGTCTGACACAAATGAGGCATCATAGAGAAAGAATTATAATAAAAAGCAAGTATTATAGATCCTACAATAATCTTCCTTTTTTCTTTTGGTTTGAGACTGACTTTAATTCTCAACAAAGAGAAAATGAAGCAAATGTTTGTGTATGTAGTTTCATAACTTGCATTTGTTTTGATAGATGTCGTTGACATTAATTGCTGCATACACATGAAAGTATGGCTAAAAAGGCCACTGTACAATGAGTTATTATTTAAAAACCTTTTGGTTTTGGCTGAGGCTCTACCAGGTATGTGTAGTATGAGTTGTATCTGATCTGACTTCACCTAAACGAGCCTGATGGTATGTTTGAAAGGCCCTGCTCCATCGCTAGTTTTAGCACAACTGCCCTTCAGTCTGCTGTGATCTGCCATTGAATCCTGCATTGGTAGCCTCTTTGGAGGTCTTACGGTGTCCAAAAAGCATTCTTCTGCCCACTCTCCTTCTCACCATATCCTTGCACTCTTCCTGGGGAGCCAGGTCAGCCAGGCCAATGTCTTCACTTCCTCGTCTGTGTCCAGGGTGTTGGAGGCCAGTGGGAGCAAGGCTGGCTTGGCTGTTGCTGGACGGCAGAGTCTCAAAAGCAGGTGATCCCTTACTCCATTTTGTGTTAACCACGATTCATTCATTCATTTCCAGCCTTGTCATTAATTAGCTATGTCAGTTTAGTCCCTCGTAAATTGGGGATAATACTGCCGCAGTGCCCGCACTGGGTAGGCTGTTGTACAGATTAGGTGAAACGGTGCCTGCAAAACCCTTCGTACCCCACTGGCACACAATAAGAACACTTTAAATGATGCTCATGTTATAATTATGTGTCATTTATGACACTGATGAAATTATTAGGACCAGTGGCCTGTGTCAGCGCTTCAGTTTGGACTAATTCCTAATGTCATAGAGACTCTTCTTTTGCTTCTCAAAGAGATGTAAGTGTGGTAAATTTGTTTTAAATCACATATTATTATCCGAGGAAGAAATTATGACAGCCATCTGTCTTAAACTGTTATTATGCTAACTAAGAAAAACATTGAAAAAGAAGAAATACAGAGTGAGAGACTTGAGTTACTAAATATTAAAATGGCTTTAAAAATAAAATAACCCCAAATTATAGTACAAGAAGGTAGAGAGATCAGAGACACAAATCACCATATCAATATAATTGTAACTTATGGCAAGGGAGCTGGGAAGAGATGCCCACAATGGCTCTGGCAGGTGCACAAGAGAACCCCAACATGCCAGCACCCTGACTACCTTCTTATGGTTAATTTAGTTGCGTTTTCTTCACTGGAAATGCCTCCATAGGGCTTAGCACCGTTTCTCGTGCACAGTGGACACTTGGTAGGGGATAGGTGATTTGACTGATCCTCTTTTGGTACTAATGACAGATATTACTAATCAGTCGTGGCCTCTTTTCTCATGGAGTTCAGACTCTGCCTCCGACCTCTTCCCTACAGTGCTCTGGGCCACCTCTACAATAGGAGACTTTATGCCATACTTCACCAGGAGGGCCTCTTACCTTTTTCAGTTCTCAAACTGTGATTTTTATACAGCAGTTGAAGAGCTGAGTTGTACTGCACTCTAGTATTTAAGAGCAATACATTCAACTGGCTGTGTGGCCTTAGGAAAGTCATTTCAACATGACAATGAAGGGTCTAAACCCAGGAGATGATCAGGAATTATCAAGAGTCACCTACAGCCCTTGATCATCTTTTGGTAGCAGATAATATAAGCAGGCATGTTATCAGGTGTGTGCCATGTTTAAAAAAAAAACACAAAAATCTCTACACAAAAACGGTACAGGCTTTGAAGCGACAAGTCTTTTGCATGTGCAGCACCGCACTTTTAATGTATTATGTAATTAGTTTAAATGATTAGTTGATTTAGGTTCATAAGCCAAATGATTATTCTTTTTAAGTAATTTGAATCATGTTTTCAATTTTGGTACAGAGCACATAGCGTTTTAAATAATTCTTCGTCTCTGATATGTAGCCATAGTTTTACTGCAAGAACTGAGTTTTCCTTGAGTTTTCTATTAAAGACATAGCACTACTCTTACTTTCTCCGGAATTTTATTTTTCCCATTTTTGGCTGAGGAGACATTTGGAGGGATTCCAGCATGTTTACCTGGGTCTTTCCGGAAGAAGTTAGGTGGCTAGACAATAGAGGAAGGAAGAGCGGAGTTGCCAGCAGGGGGCTCACTGTGAATGTGCTTGGGACAGGACCAGAAACGTCACCCCTCCTCCACTGAGCCTTTGTTTTCCATCCCTGCTGCTTTGAGCCTTTTTCTATAATGCCTGAGTCATTTGCAGGAGGTGGGTAAAGAGCAGGGAGAGGAGAAATAAAGCAAGCACCAGCCTTTGAGCTCTAGAATAGCAGAGGCCCCATCTCCTCTGAGAGTTCACGGAGCAGAGCCTAGTCCGAGTTCTCTTTTCCACACACAATTGCTTGTTCTTTTGTTCCTTGTGTCCTTGGCAAAGACTGAAAGAACTAAGCCTGTAATACTTGGGCCCTCCTGTGTCACTTAAGCAATAATAAGCCATTGTCTTCATTAAGCCACCCTTGTTTTAGCAAATAGAATCCAGATACTGGAGAGGGAACATTTTGAAGGGGGGCAGCGTTAGTGTCGAGATGCTTTACAAAATTCCCTAGAGAAACTGCTTTGTTTCCCCTGTTTTATTGCTCCTCACGGAGAAGATTCATATTCAAATGGGTTGAGGTTGTGAATAGTTGCTTGCACATTCTCATGCACCCAGGAAGGCTATGATTATGGCTAATTACAATGAAGAATGAAGCCCTAACAAGAGTGCTCAATCAGATTGTTGTTCATGCATGAAGTAACTCGGGCTGGCCAATGGAGGTGTGATTCTGGTAATTATAAACAATGTGGCTATTTGAAAAATGCTTAGTAAATCTGTTCAAGACAAAATAAGGTCTAATTAATCACTTTAGGCCCTGAATTCTCCAGATGATCCGTTTGCTCTGTTTAAAAAAAAAAAAATTATAAGGCCTCTTTAATAAACTAGATCTAAGGTGTAAAAAATGTTCGTGTTGCCCACACTTTCATGTGTTGGAGGAGGAGGAATGCAACTGTGTCACCTGTTCCGGAGGCTTCTTTTTGTGCCAATCATTTCGTAACCTGCTTTTAATGCAACTTGACAGAAGGTTTTTAAAAATAAATGTGTACATATACTTGTTGTTATCTGATAGGAAAATGGTTTATGAAAAGTTACTATAAAACATTAACTATTAATTTAGTAACCACATTGATACCATCATTGTGCCGACATGTGTTAACTCTTGAATGTTCCATGAGAGTTCGTTTGGCCCTGGAGTAAAGTCTATTACAGACGAGAAGCAGTAATATCTTTTCCTTATCCATTACAGGTTCATGACTGAGACCCCTATAACAAAAGACAGATAAATAAGAAAAAAACATAACAAATGTATTTAATGTAAGTTTTATGGGACATGGGAGCCTTCAGAAATTAAGGCCCAAAGAAATGGGGGGATCTGTGTATCTTTGTAGACAGTCGGGCAGAAGTGTGATTGGAGGACAGAAAAACCTGCTTCTGTGGTTTTCTCAATTTCCTTCAGCTTAAAATACTCAATATGCCAAGGTGCCATATTTTAGAGTATTCTGTTCTGAGCCCAACAATATTTTACCTTAAATAATTGGAGGCCTCCATGAAGGCAAACTTATGATGTAGGAACTTAAGCCTACAACCTTTTTTTTTTTTTCCAAAAAATGCTTGAACTCATGATGTCTTGAGCTCGTCTCTTTTTCTGTTTGCCATTTTGTACTTTAGTTCCCTCACCTAAAAATAGATTAATAAAATGGCCAGAGTTACTGCAAGAAATGTATAGTGATAAAAAATCTAATTAAAGGTTTTAAATGCATCAATCATCCATTTCTTTTAAATGTCTAATAGAATGAACTCTGCCCAACTATTTGAGGAGTTACACTACTTTTGCTTTATATGGTTTCTATATATGAACTAACAGGAACTACCTTTTTCCAATTGAATTAACATGGCTAGAAATTAAATTCAGCGCACATTTGACCTAAGGAATGTCAGGGCTCAGAACACACTACCCCAAAATAAGGCATCTTGGAGGTCACTCTCTGACCATCTCCCTTCCTCCTTTCTTTCACCTCCTTTTCTCCCCCAAGGTGGGTCATAGAAACATTCCAGTTCCCTAAAGCATTCTCTTCCCCAAAGCAAGATATAAAACCTAGAAAGGTCACTTCCTGACCTCCTCCCTTCTCCCCTGAAGTCCCTCATGTGAAAGGTGTCCTGTCCTGTACAACCATGACTGCTATTCTTTCTAAACAATAGGTTCCGCAGGAAGGAAGGGAAGAAGCAAGACAGACGAAAAAAAAAAAAGTATTATGTAGATATTTTATTGTAATTAATTTACAGCATACATCATCTATAAAGGGAAGCTAATACTAAAGTTATTGGTTTCCTCTGAAGGATAACTGCAGAAAATATCTTGTAGCAGAGGACGAAATAATTCTACACTTATATATCTATATATCTCTATATTTCATTTCTCTAAAGTCTGGTAACTTATAATTAAAAGGCTTCTTCTATGGCCAGGCGCGGTGGCTCACGCCTGTAATCCTAGCACTCTGGGAGGCCAAGGCGGGCGGATTGTTTGAGCTCAGGAGTTCGAAACCAGCCTGAGCAAGAGCGAGACCCTGCCTCTACTAAAAATACAAAGAAATTAATCAGACAACTAAAAATATATATATAGAAAAAAATTAGCCGGGCATGGTGGTACATGCCTGTAGTCCCAGCTACTCGGGAGGCTGAGGCAGTAGGATCGCTTGAGCCCAGGAGTTTGAGGTTGCTGTGAGCTAGGCTGACTCCAGGGCACTCACTCTAGCCAGGGCAACAGAGTGAGACTCTGTCTCAAAAAAAAAAAAA
>RJWJ010003512.1:0-27187 GCA_004363605.1 Indri indri | reverse complement strand
TTAATGGTTTATTTCAAATTCCTGATTGACTAGTCAATATACTGTTGCCAATTTTTTAAATTTTAATCAAGAGATATAAATTTGACATGCTTTGATGTATGTTATAGAAGAGAAAGCCATGATTATGTTCTTTAAGCAAGTTATGGAGAGCCTGAGTGGGTAATTATTCTGTTCTTGTACTGGTGCTGCCTTTGAAGAATTTACATTTTCAATATAAGAGAAGATGGTTAAAAAATCTGATGAATTCAAAAATCTGATGAATTGTTTGGGAGAATGAATAAGGTCCATTTTTCCCTGATTAAAATTGAATCTGTTACTTCCTTTTTTGCTCACCAAACGCATCAATACAGATGCAGACAAGGTGAGGCCACTTCCTATAAATCAGTCTTCGGTGCCTACCAGGGAGGAAAACAAAGGGCAGGGAGGCAAGTGTGCAAAAATAATATTTATGGCCTTCACAGCTGGCAGCAAAGAGCATTTAAAAATATAACTTCATATGCATCCAAAGCATTTTGTAATTAAATCAATTCAAAGTGAAGAATCTGAGAGGGTTAATAGAATTTCTTGGTAACTGTTTAATAAAGTAAATGTGTTGCTAGTCTGATGTCTTATTCAATTGCCTAATATATATTCCGCAGTTTTCACTCAGAGTTGAGCCTTAGAAAAAGTTAATAAAGGTGGTTTTAAGATTGCCAATTTTCTAAGAATGTGAATACAATAAAATGTAAATAATGAAAATGTTATTGTATCTTAGATTTAGGATCTATTAGGATAGCAATAATATATGCATATATATAGCACCTTATATATTCCTCCAAATGTTTATTATTTCCTTTAATTTCCAAAATGAAAAAGAAACCGCAAGAAAAGTAAGGCAGGTATTCTTAGCCACCTATCAAAGAGAGAGCAACCAAGGCTTTGAGTGAAGGGATTAACCTAAGGAGCACCAAGAAGTGGAGGAGCTTTACCCAAACCCACATCCTTCTCTCCCACCACCCTGTCTTTCACTACAAACACTAGTTTTCATCACATTGCAGATATACAGAAGTACTGGCACAAAGTTTTGGGTAGTTAATTGTTGGATAAATCTACTTGTACTGAATCTTTTAAAAGCATGCTAATCGCAACTGTTGGTGAAATCACTTCAGATTTTTGTTGTAAAACCCTATAACTTTCCACTTACATCGGTGTTCATAAATTATGACCTGTACCGCTGACAAGCTGCAGGGGGAGTTGGCAAGAGAACGGTGTTTCTGCATCAGGAAGGATCTTTGATTCGAGGCAACAAACCCCAACTCTGCCTGCCTTGAGCACACATTGGCTGGAAGGAGGCTGGGGCCCCCAGTGGACTGAGGAGGAGATGCAAGTGTTTGGAAGCTGTTTCAAGACTTGGAAGGCAGGATTCAGGCAGCCCCAGAGGGTCTCGTGAATGAACTCCAGGTTTACCCCTTGGACCACCTTGCGTGAGATTCAGAGTTATAGGCGAGAAGGAGGGAGATGGGCAAAGCTTTGGTCATGTCCTTATATCGGGAAGCGAGAGGACGGTGCTGGCTGAAGGAGCCTCGTAGGACCCCCTTGTTCTCTGTGCGTGCGTTGCTTGGGGAGGGACAAAAGGAAACACCTTCGTGTACTCCCTCAATACTTCACACAACAGGGGAAAGGAGACTTCCAGAAAGGCAATGGGAATGCTTTGAGGAAGGGGCAATTGCTGCATTCCCCTGCAGTATCAATTGCAACTGATGCAAGTCCCCTACAGTATCTACTTTACGACTGAAGCAGAATTTCTATTTAAGGTTCCACGTGAAGATGGCCAAGGGACCATCTTTATGAACTAGGAATATTTACATATTCCAGACTCAGAGAGCAAGGATCCAAGACTAGTACAAAAAGTCATTCCATGTAAATGGATAAGTTTGGTTCTCTGCTATAATGCACATTTCTCAGTCCTCACCCATAAAATGAAATCGTAAAACCTGGAGTGAGACATAGACAAAGCATGTGCGAGGTTGGAGAGAGCCACTTCCAGTTAGTGCCATCTCATCCCAGGCTTGGAAACATTCCTCTCCACCTCTGGAGCAGACTATGTTCTACCCTTCCCCGCTGGGCCTGCGGAGCGTTGGGGCCTGTCTCATCTCAAAGACAGACTCTACTGAGGACTCTGTGCCCTTTTGCCAGACTTAGGCTTTTGTTGAAAATTAATTTGGAACCATTTACTCTTGATACTTTCAGAAGGTCAGTGATCAACAGGAAATTCAGGGCCCATGTTGTCCTGTTTACCCCAAGCCATGTCATAAGTAAAAACAGGCTTAAACTCATCGGGAAAATACTCAGTGTGGTGGAAAGAGGCTGGGCTGGGAATTCCTGCCCAAGGTTTCCACATGAGCTATATCACCCCAAGGAAGGCACAACGCCATGAGGCCCTAAGACAGGTCCTGGGGTTCAGCCATCTGTGTACACTGTTGCCTGGCATTGTGCCTGCCGTGTGGGATGTGCTCAACTAATGTTTGTTGAGTGAATAACCAAATAACTGCATGAATAAACATTATTTATCTGGGCCTCAGTTTCCCCCATTTGTACAATTAGAGACTTTGGCTAAATAATTTTTGAGTCCCCTTAGCACGAGGATCTATTTATAACATATTCAGCAATGTTGAACTTTGAAGAGAATGCAAGCCTTAGGATGTATTTTAAAACACCTTATTACCGTATGTGAAGACTTTTGAGAATATATAGGCAAATCTGTCTATTTTTCTTCTCTAAAAAGTAAAATATACTTGTATCCTTTACAACCAAACAACAACAACAACAGTAAAAAAAAAAAAACCCACAAAACACAGAAGGGATTGAGCTACAGGCTGGATACTTATTCAGAAACAAGTGAAGCCAAGTTTAAACTTGAAACTGCATTTGTGTAATATGCAAAAACTTAACATTTATAGACTATCTATGCTGAGGCAGGCTGTTTTCATGTGTTGTTCTATAAAATCCTTAAAAATGCAGTGTGTTATGTATTGTCATTTAATAAATAAGAAAACGTAGGCTCAAAGAGATTATTTAATTTGTCCAAGGTCACTTAGATAATAGATGGATAAGACCAAGATCTGAGTGTAGGCCTGAATAAATCATCTCTGCTTTTATACCTACCTATTTAATGTTACTAAACTGTTTCATTTCAAAGACTTCCACTTTTTCATTTCCATTTGTACATTTTTTGCTCTACATAACCCTTATTTTGAGGCCTTCCATTACTTTTTCCCCTCTTCTCGATCGTGCCGTTCTTTCCTCTCTAATTTGTCCTTTGAGACATCTGTTGTCCCTGTCGAGCCGAGGTGTTTCCGTCCTTGCATTTTCTCAGAAGGATAGAGGAGTCCTCTGCTTATTGGGTCCCAAGGACGACCCCCTTCTTTCTCAATCTCACCTGCAAATAATTATCTTTTTTAGCTTTGTCTTTCTCTCCCTCTGAATGGTGCAGTGTGTTCCCTGTTGACATTTTATTAAGTTATTTACGCATGCTATTTCAATAAAAAAGTTACAGTTAAAAATTTCTGACTGCCAATTATCCATATTTTGTTGCTTGATTTCCATTATCGAATCATAGTTTGACATGAAAGATATTCCAAAAAGAAATCATTTTATTATAGCAACGGAGTAAAGCTAAAAAAATTTTTAAAAAAACTCTAGGCTAAACAAATACGTATTTATTCATTCCATACCTGTTTGTTGATGACCTACTATGTGTCAGGCCTTATTCTAGGTGCTGATTCCTAGCACCTAGCATCCTGTTGATCCTAGGAGTTTAAGGATAGACAGAGATGTTCTTTCTACCTGCCTGTCTATTTGTCTATCTACCTTCGTAAGAAAAAGGACTCAAGAAAAAAACCTCAAAATTCTTTCTTTTGTTCTACTCTTTGCTTTAAAGTTTAAATCAACTCTCAGTGCTCTATATGTTTTAGAAAGCTTTATTTTCACCAAAAGAAATTTTAAGCCCCTACAAATGTTGACTTTTAACTGCAAGAACACGTTAGTTGATTGGAAAATCATTTCTGGCAAAGACTTTATTGCAGAGAGAAGGAGGCTCGCATCCTGCATCTTTATTGAGTACTCACTGCATGTGCTAGGCATTCATTGTAGGCAAGTTTCGTGTATTATATTGTTATATTCCTGCAACTCATCTATAAAGTATGTGCTATTGTGTTTTGTTTCATTTCATGTCCAAATAGTAATTTTTCAACCAAAAAATCCAGTAGAAATGGCTTTAGACTTGCATAGTAATTGTTAAGAGAATGACCTATGGCTGTTCTGAGTTCGCAGACCCCAAGTAAATCTTTTACCAATTACAAAATATTAACTGAACATTTGTGAACATGTGCAATATACTCCCTCTAGGACAGCATAAAACCCCAAGAAACCTAGGAAAATGGCCAGATTCTTGCTCTGGACTGTGGCTCTCAACAATAATTGACATACACTGGTTATTTAAGACCTTGCAGCTGCTCCAGTCTGAACACTATTTGAGATATAAAATTGTGGGGTATGTATGCAATCTGCCTTGGCTCCCACAAAATTAAGAAGCTTTGTTAAAGGTACATGAGCAGATTGGGAAAATGATATATGTCTGATGAATATGCTAGTTTTGTTCTGTTACCTACTGTTTTACCATATGATTATGGGGATACAGCATCTTAATATAATTAAACCTCATCATAAAATAATCTGGGTGCTTCGTGTTGAAATAGGATTCTTTTTAAAATGTATACGTCTAGTTTCAACTATATTGATCCATTTTAAACTTTCTAAAGAAAATTTCAAAAAGCTTAGACTGTAGCTATCCAGATTTGTAATTCTACTAAACCCTGTTATATGATTCTGAAAAAGTTTAAGCATAGTATATATGATTTAAATTTTTTAAAACTTTATTTTATATTTCTTGAGGACTCAGAATTCCTTAAATTTATTTCACAAAAGGCTTGTCTTCTCCAGAATAAATTTAACTTGCCTCATACAATTAGTATTAAGAAAGGCTCAAATTAACTGGAACATAGCTAAACAGAGCCTTTAATTAACTAGATTTTTTCTTTTTGCTCTACTTTTAGAGCTTGAAATCACTAGAACACAAACAAGACAGCAAAGATTTGTTTTAAAAATCAAACTTTAGTGTTTGTGCTGGGGTCAGTGAATAGCTAGGCAGATTTTCATAGTACAAACCTATAAAGTTATAATTCATTTAAAATAATGAATCAGAGATACCAACATTTTTTGACACATGAAAGAAATATTAAATATGTTATTTGTTAAGGTGGAAAAGTGAGCTAGTAGATGTTGCGAATATTTTCAGCAATGCAGGATTGAAGCAGAATTGGTTTCTGAATTATCATTCTGAAAACCAACAAATTAAATTAACCAGAACTCATTTTTTACCAGAGCATTCTAATTAATCAAATGGATTAACAAATGGATGGGTGAGAGATGAAAAATACTTGTGGGAGAAAAATAGAGGTAATACTTTTGGTGAGAAAAACTGCTCATTTAAAATAATTGCAATGAAAGCTGCACATTTATCGAAGGCAGCAAACGGAGGCCTGTCCTTCCAGTCTTTGCCATCTAATCTCCCCTAAACTCTGTATTTCCTACCCTTTTCCAGAAATCTTCTAAAAATAACTCTTGCCTTGAGAGCTTTCTAACCAACTCCACTCTGCTCCAATTGCTCTTTATTATAACGTGTTTGAGTAAATAACTATATAAAGTCTGACAACATTTCCCTGCAAGGTACCACCGTTACTAACAGAAACCCTGCTAGCATATAGACCTGGCACTTTTGTTGTAACTTACAATTCCTGCACCTCAGAATTTGCCTCTCCAGATATTTCAGCATTCCATTGTTTTTTTTTCAAGAGGGTCTTACCAAACACATATAAAATAAAATCTCTAAACTAGAATGCTGATTTCTCAGTCAGCTATTGCATTTACTTACTTTCCTACTTCCAAAAATAATTTGAGGGAACTAAAAAGACACAGTGCAATAAGAGACTAAATAGAAAAAGGGAGGGAGAGAAGGAGATTTCTATCAAAGAAATTGTGCTAAGAAAGACAATTTGCCACTAAACCAAAAGATACCAGTGATATTCCAGACAGGACAGGGAAAACAGGAAACTTGACAAGTTCCATTGTTCACAGTTGATTAAAGGAAGTAAGTCAGTGCATCAGGAAAACTAAATGTTTTCTCTTGACTGACCTTCAAGAGGTGTTTCCTCTGTGGTCTTTGTCTTAGGGTTTGTCCTATGGCAGGCACTGATAAATATTTGTTGAATGGTCAATAATGAATATGAAGTGCTGCTTAGCTGATAACCAGGGCCTGTCGGGTAAGACTGGATGATAGGTCCCATCTCCTTGTCCTCATTCCACTGGTGGAGGAACCTTAGTGGGTGGGTTGGTACTATACACCCAGTGGCACTTGAGGAGTGTCACCTGAATGCTCCCAAGTATTAGGTCTGGAGCTGAGAGGGAGACACATGAAGCCTCAGGTGTAGCAAAATGCTGTTTATTTTGAGCATCTGGGTGCAGACAGGTGGAGGCCAAAGAGCATCCACCCCAAGGGATGGGAAAGCCTTGGGTTTTACAGAGGGTTTCTCTGGGGTGAGTGAGTAGTACCTGGGCCGGAACAGCTGCTGTAATAAAAAAATTTTTTTAAACAACCCATTTCTGGGACCCCTGCCTCAGTCTCATCCTGTAGAGATAAGGGCGGGGGTGGGGGATAGTTTTGCCCTTATCAGAGGGGATAGGAATGCCGGCTGCAGCTGTCTGTCAGATTTACAACCCCCCAACTCTCCAGACTCCTGCAGCTCCTGTTTCACAAGCCCAAGTTTCCCATTAACGGCATTCTGTCCTATACATACTTTTCCACCTGGAATAAACCTAACGCCGCGTCCTCTAGCCCACCCACCTTACACCCAATTAAAATAGTCTGAGTCCTCATCTCACATGCTATCAGAAACCTCAGGACCCTGCCCTGTGTTTTGTTATTTTGGGTTTTATTTTATTCTATTTTTGTTTTGATTCCAAACTCCTGTTGTGGGATCTTCTTGGTTGTGTCTCCATCTCTGTTGCCATTTCTCCCTCATGTCTCTAGTAACAGAAATCAAAGGTAGCAGATTTTTTTTTACAGAGGCTTGAGGGTAATAGTGGGATGATTATGGCACAGGATGGGCAGCTACCATGAGCTCTCAGCTGTCACTGTGGCAAATGTGGCCATCTTGTGGCTGTCTTCCCCTGGGCTGTGGCTTCCTGCAGGGCTGTGCTACCCTCTCCTTCTGGGTCCCCTTGGAGCCACTTTGGATTCCTCTTTTTTATGCAGAGCAGCTTGACTCTCTGTTTCTTTCCTCCCATTCAGACTATCTTTGCATAATCAAAAATGAACATTGAGATATTTTTCAATCAAAAGGAGCAAATGTCCCTATGAGATGTATTTCTCCTTGAGCAACTGGACAGAATTGAAACCACATTTCAAAATAATAAATGTTTTCTTCCTGTGACACAGACACCTTGAAAAATGGGGTCCTGAGAATCAGATGGACACCCGCTAGTATCCAGGGAGTGTCCACCAATCGAACACACCCGGTTTCCTCAGCAGGAGAAGAGGGTCCCCTTGAGCTCTCCCCTAGACTGCAGCAACCTGCAGGGAAAGAACCTAGCCTGAGCCAGCTAACCTTGATTTCATTTGTTTCTCTGTAGCTCACTACTTTGCTGTTTGCTCTTGGACAGTTTTCAGAACTTTTCGTAGCCTCTTTTCTCAACAATAAAATGGAGAGAAGAAATCTTAACCTAGTATTGTATGCGCCATTTACCCTTCAGAGTGACTTTTCTTTTCTCTAGACTATTTGCATTTGAAGCTTTATCTCTAATTGTATAAGGAAAATTCTTTCTTTCAAAGAATTTTCAGGCATCTTTGAACAGGTAGCAGAGACACCTTTGCACCTGGCCTTTTTTGAATCTGGTATTACAGGCTGGCGTTCCTAGAGCTGGCCTGGAAAATGAGCCTGCTCTTTCTGCGGGCCGAGAGGCAATATGCCGCCCTGACAGGCAAATGTGTTTTCACATTAGATAGCCCTGGTTTTAAATCTGGCTTTTCCACTTACTATAAGAGTGATGATAAGTCTTTTTTGACCTAAGTTTTGTTTCTCTAAAATGGAAGAAATGAGGCTATCCCTTAGGGTTGTTCTTTGGGCTCTCACCCCCAGTGGTGGTGAGAGTGGTCACTTCCGTGCTGCCAGAGCACAGCCTCCCTCCCTGCCTCGTCACCTCCTTTCCTGCTTGAGGACTATGTAACCCACTCCCCATCCACAGGCACACATGGCCAGCCAGGGAGGTGCCCTATTTTTCCTACAGATGGGGAACCGTTTTGGATTATTACACAATCACAAACGGATACTCTGAATCCTACTGAAGGACACAGGCTCTTCCAACTCTGCACTAGAACCTGAAACCAATTTCCTTTTAGACTTCCTTTATGGAGACTAAATTAACCTTGATAGCTGCTGAGAAGTCACAGCATCCACATAAAGGTCCTAAATTAGACTGGTTCCACCTTTAGTTAGTCTTCGTTTCTATGTCCTGCTCACATACGGGAGCGTGATGGGTACCCTCTGCGCAGTGTTGTTTCAGTGCTGCCCATAACGATGCGTTCATGGGTCTTCACAGGATGCAGAGGAGAATGGGGTTTGCCATTGAATAGCAGCAAAGGCCAATCCCCAAGAACTGAGGATGTATTTCATTATCAGTAAAATGAAGGGGTTGGGCTAGGTTGGCTTCAAGATCCCTCTGGCTCAGAACATTCCTTGATACTGTGATTCAATCAATCTAACATATCCTTAAAGTCTTAGCACATGTTTTCTGAGATTATCCCAGTAGAATACCTTGTCTGCAAATGGCTGAAATTTATTATTTAGGAATAATAAATCAGAGCAAAAAAGATGTAGAGTCCAAGGTATATTATTAGTTTTGAGTGTACTAATCCTTATTTTATGAGATTTAATTTTCATGATGTTTACTTTCCCATTCAGCCTATTGTCAGAAAAAAAGCATGATTTCTGTGTTCATGAAGAGATAGGCAGGGGACTAATGAATGTGTGCTTTGCCCTTGCTAAGATAAATGCTATAGCTACAAGAAGTCATGGTAGGTTATGGGGGCCCTTTTGTTTACCATGATAAAATTAATACCTTACAAGTTTTCTAAGGAGTTTGTAAGATGTTACAGATTTATTTTTAATATAATTTCAGAGTTAGAAAGCTAGAAAGTTGAAAGTAGTATTTGGAAAGTCTTATTCTTGATAAATTCATTATTAATAATACCATATGCAGAATAAAATTACATCTTCAGCAAAGAATATTCTTCCATAACATTTTATTATTACTCATAAAACTAATTAAACATTGTAATTTGCAAATAATTAAACATTTACCTGAAAATATAATGTGAGTCCTCTTAAGAATATGTGAAACATTTCATGTGATTTTTTTCATATCCCCTATTTTTTCTTGATTGCTATATTAGGAGATTGTAGTCTATGTGGTTTTATAAAAATAAGACAAATCGTAGAGTAATTGGGCTAGAAGATACATTAAGAGATCATCTTCCTGTATGAAAAGTGGATATCCTCTTAGCCACCGGAGACGAAATGTAGATATTCTGGGTGTCTCCAGGGATTTATTACCCTGGATATCCAGGTGACTGTCACTCAATTCACTATTAAGTGTCCCTGCATTACTTAAGTACATTTTCACTTATTCATTTTTTACATACAGGGAATGCACACAAAATCAGGATGCTGCCTAATAATTAAGTGTCCAATAAAGAGTAGCTAGTATCATTCTATAGCATTATTCTTTGTACATGGCTTATTACAATACTCTGTGCTAATTTTTTAAACTTTGCATTTAAAGAGATATCTCAGTAACTTTTTATTATAGGTTTGTTTGTTCATCAATGTGATTTCCCTCTTCCATGATACATTTTTTCTGAATCTGGCTTGGTTTATTTACATATTTTTGGAAATAAAAGTAGGTGCCATAATGGACACCTTACTTTATGAGTGGTTCTTATAGGACAGCAATTTCTTTATGTAATAAATGCCAAAGTTATAACATATTTATCACCTTCACTTAGGCCAGACTCACAAAAGGTAGCTGGTTTGATAGCTCTGTCTCCTGATCTCTGTCTCTTCCTCCTTCCTCCCTCCTCTTCTTTTCTTTTATGTTTTGAAAATTGATTGGGGCCTTTATATGCCAGGCACTGTTTTCGATGCTGGGATACAACTGTGACCGAAAGTCAAACTTGTGGTATTATGGAATGTTAAATTTGGGGAGTGAGAGATGACAGTTACTTAAGGAAAAGCATAATTTCAAAAAGGCTTAACTACTATGAGAAAATTAAAACAAGGTTATGTGGGGTGGTGACTTACTTTAGATGAGCTGGTCAGAAAAGGCTTTATAAATGTCTAGTATAAAAACTGCGATCCTTTTAGGAATTCCTTAATATTTAGAATTTAAAGAATGTAATTATACTTTTGTATTTTATTTTTATTCAACAGGTATCATAAATAGATTATGTTCATATTATCTGCATATATTCTATTTAGGTTTTTTTAAATTTTATTTTTAAGACAGAGTCTCGCTCTGTCACCCCGGCTAGAGTGCAGTGACATCATCGTAGCTCACTGCAACCTCAAACTCCTGGGCTCAAGGGATCCTCCTGCCTCAGCCTCTTGAGTAGCTGGGACTACGGGCGTGGGCCACCACACCTGGGGAATTTTTCAATTTTTAGTAGAGACGGGGTCTCGCTCTTGCTCAGGCTGGTCTCAAACTGCTGAGCTCAAGCGATCCTCCAGCCTCGGCCACCCAGAGTGCTAGGATTACAGGCATGAGCCACAGCGCCTGGCCAAAATTGAGGTTATTTTGAATGTGGTCACCATTTCCAGGTGCAAAGATCTGTTACATCTGGTAAAAGGCATTTCTCCAAGGTTACAGAAGTGTAGAAGGGCTGATGCTATTCTGAGTGCATATAAAACTTTTAAAATTGAAGTATATTTTTTAGCACTATATAGATTATAGCAATAATGTAAGATATGCCATAATGGCCTTCTTCCATGCCTCATAGTACTTGGAAATCATTGGTAGTCTATTCTAATGTGAAAATATCTTAACCATGAATTACACATTCTGATATATATGTTTTCAAATATCAGTAATCATTTCAGTAAAAATAAAACAAGCACTTCTAGTTGTCTTAAAGACTACTTCTCAACCAAATATTTTGAATTCTTCCAAAAATTATAAAAATATTTTAAGATTACTATTGATTAGTTTTTCTTAGCTGAATTAATTTTGATTCTAATAATAAGTACACAAAATGTGACATTGTATTTTCCATCCTGTAGATAAGGAGGCTCAAGATAAAAGAGAGAAGTTCAGAGTTTGCCACGACCCCAGTCGTAGGAGGTTTTAGGGGGTGTATCCACAGTCAGAGCTTCTAATCCCAGATTCCCTAAGTTCTCTGATAACTCAGTGTTGCTGGAAAACAGTAAGAGGCTGTGATAGAGGAGTAGACCAAAATTTGGGGAAATACTGACCAATTGATAAGTGTATTATTAAAATGTCTTCATTCTGTTAATATAGATTCATAATTCCAAGTAAATATCATCTCTAATAATTAAATACTAACATTCCATAACTATTATAAATATACACCAACAAACGCTAATCATGTTGACCTGAGAATCAGGAAGGAAGAAGATATTCAAATCTATCATTCCCCCCACTTAACTTTTGTCTATGAAGAAATTGCCTATTTCCAGATTTTTCTTTTCTGCTCAACCAGTCTTTTGGCTTAAAAAAAAAACCTATATATATAATTACAAATTAGAAACTTCCCTAAAAATTGTAATGAAACTTGTACAGACTATAGAAAACCCTCACAGGAAAAAAGAGGGGGAGGGAGGGAAGTAATTTCTTTAATTGGATTGTTTTGGTGAAACCATATCAAGAAAAATTGCAGGTCCAGACATCCACATTCTCCTAGCAGCCACCTTCAGTTCCACCCATCCTCACCTCCACTAGGCGCATCCCCACCTTTATGCCACAATAAGTGATTTCTAAATACAGTTTGCATGAAGAGTTTATAGAATTTTGAGGAATGAGTGTCCAAATTTAGTGTAGTACTGTATCATCTCTTATTATTTTTACTGATTTTGGCATCAAGGCCTGCATATCACTATGTCAGAAGCTCAATTTTATTAATATATTCAAAAATATTACTCGATTAACAAGCAAATGTTACAAAAACTAGTTTAATATTTAATATAACCATTTACAGTGCAAATGTAAGCCTGAGTCAGATTCCAGAAATTAATGCTAAGTTTGGGCTTCCTACCTAATGTGTTTCCTCCCCATCTAAATGTATTATATATATGTATGAAATATGGTTATCAACAAATAAATAAGAATACTGAATTCGAAGAGTAGTTTTTTTTTTTTTTCAGGTAACTGATGGATTAGAATTGCTCAATGGACAATTAATTAGCTCGATTATGTGCTCTATGATCCCAACTGGATCCTAAATGTAATTAAATGCGCTAAAGCATAAATACGTTAAATTTTATTCTAACTAGCCTGAAAAGAGTTAATGCTACTTGTAAATGTGATATATATTCTTCTAGAAACTAGCTAGCTTAGAAACCAATTTGGCACCAAAATTTTCAGTGACTCACATCTTATCACCAGGCTGCCTTGAAAGTTTCATACGCTACCCCAATACCAGGAAGATTAGCTAGTAAATTGTTACTTACCATTCAGCTATAAAAGGAAGAGCCAAATAACTGCACATTTACTCTTAGATTCCTTGTAACTCAAGTTATCTTCTTTTCAATAAACCAAACCAGCTACAAACAATTTTATTGCTACAAATGAGCAGTGTGTCTGATTGCGCACTTCCATGTTAGACCTCATATTAGCAATATTGACTGTTTCAGGAATTTGCATAAACTCGATATTGGAATGGACCATTTTACAGTTGTTTTGTATTCTAAATCAGACAGATGAGGCAAAAACAGAAACAGGAGGGAGTAAAAAAATACACTCAGATGAAGGATAGGTTGTCAAATATTTCAGAGTTTAAAAAAAACACTTTAAATTGCCCCCCTAAATGTTTAGATAGTTTAAAGAATCTTTATTAATAAGACAAACTGTTTTAATCTTCCCCTTCTAACTTTATCTGCCAATTTGCCTATCATTCTGTGACTGTTGGAATATAATTTCTTATTTCTTTATGTCATTTAGGGCTTTGGGCTAGGGTTTGGGCGCCTGGATCTATCCTCACCCTTCTTTCTTAGAGTTGTCAGGCAAGGGGTCTGCGTAAACAAAGTGCCGGCTCATTAATGAGACTGGGAAATGCCCAGCGAGCTTCAAAGTCAGGACTCTCGTGAAAAATCAGATGGAAGCATATGGCCCAGGCCAGGAGGCTGTTTACTTCTTTCCCTCGAATCTCTGCGTAATGAACGCCCCAAACGTGGTGATTAAATTTTTTCACTTCAGTGTGGGCAAAGGCCAGTCAACAGCATCCACCAGCACCTGGCAACAGAGAGAGGAAATGGGGCACGGCATCTACACGGGCAGACACACACACACACACACATGCACACTCACACACATGCACACTCACACACACGCACACTATCTCACACTCTCCCACACACATTCACACACATACACAACCCCTCCAACTGTGACTCCTGTGTAGTATGGTGTTCGTACATCCCTCATCCCATCTTTTTTTTTCCTGAAGATTTTTAAAATCCTTAGCCAAAAGTGGCTGGAGGAAATATCTTCTTTATTATTCTGAAATTTTTTGGTCTCATACAGGTTCTACAGTAGTACCTGTCCTTTTCCAAGTGATGTAGGATGTATGTCCAAAGCTGATCCCCCCCCAAAAAATTCTGCTGTAATAACTGTTTCCTTGACTAGGGGTGCTTAATATTAATATTAAATGCAATGAATTATTAGCCTGACAATCTATTCATTCTCCAAGTTTTATTTTTCTTTTATTTTATCTTATTTTATTTTTGGGACAGGGTCTCACTCTAGCCTGGGCTAGAGTGTAGTAGCATCATCATAGCTTACTGCAACCTCGAACTCCGGAGCTCAAGCGATCCTCCCACTTCAGCCTCCTGAGTAGCTGGGACTACAGGCATGCATCACCACAGCAGTTAATCTTTTTGTTTTTTGTAGAGACGGGGTCTCACTATGTTGCTCAGGCTGGTCTCCAACTCCTGGCCTCAAGTGACCTTCCTACCCCGGCCTCCCAAAGTGCTAGGATTCTAGGCATGAACCACTGCACCCAGCCCAAGTTTTATTTTTAAATAGTCTCCAACAGTTGCATTTCCAAGGAGATTTTCTTCCTCCAGTATGATCTGCTAAATGTTTACTGACCATTCAGTCTTGGAAATAATTTTTTTCCATTTTCCTGGCGTTTCAGCTCCTGGGTCTATCTCTTAATTGTTCTATACCGTGTTTGTCTGAAGTGAACTGCAGCGATGAGAAGGAAAATTTTTATACATTTCCTTCCCTAGATAGAGCCCAGGCTTAATTAAAAGTGGTCTTCCAGGAAATTGTCCTTTTGCCCCACCTCCTCCATACAAAAGCCATGCAGGCCAGGATGCTTCCTGGGTGTCTCTATTCCCAGGTGGGTGCAGCCATCTGGAGGCCACCATTGCAAGGGCTAATCTCCAAAGAACATAATTACAAGTGGAAACTCACTGTAGGTAGATTCAAAGGAGACTTTAAACTACACTGAAGTTTTCTGCAAAGAGGAAGTGAAGAGGGGCAGGGAGAGTCCCCTGGAAACCATCACGTTTTCTTCTCTAATGCGCAGAGGAGAACATGGTAACAGCAGCTGCTGCTGGGGAGAGACACATTCAGAAGCAGCAGAGGAGTCTGAACTCTGTGACCTTTTCTCTCTCTATTGTGCACATCAAATCACTCTAATATTCAACAGTCCTCAATCAGTTGTGGACTGATTGGGACCAAATATACAGGGCATGTTTTATAGCTTATAGAAACGTTTTAGGAAAACATTGTGCAGTATCCTTAGGTTCAGAAATGGTGTTCCCTCTTCATATCCAGCACAGAAGAATCAATACACTTGTTCAATGTCAGGGCTTTTGCTTTTCATTAAAAAGGTAAAAGTCATGGTCTTTCCATTTATAGCATTAGTTACCAATGAAAAATTTCCTATCCCTAAACTATTAGATAGCAATGGTCACCATGGCAACTAAATTGAGTACCATAAATTATTTCTTATAACATTAGTTTTGGAACTTTACCTAAGGTGTGAGGTAGTTTCATTTAACTATGTAAATACTAAATTTATTATGTACTTGGGAGTTATAAATAGTATGAGCAAAAAGCATACTATTGGGGGATTAAAATTCCAAGTTTTTTTTATAGTAGGGGAATTATAGTCATAACTCTGGATATTTGTACCTATTACTATGAGTAAGATGCAATATCACAATTCACATTTTTATAATATAATTAAAAATTAATGTTACTACATTGAAATAAGATATTAAATTATAACAATGGTAGTTTTTAAAAGTCATGTATGTGAATAATAATAAGAGGAAAATTATTATTATAAACTTAATTTTTAATGTTTCTTCTCTAAGTAAAACCACACCAATGTAGCTATCTTATTAATGAGTTATTTTTTGAATAAAGTAATAAGAAGCATTTTAGTAAATAAACGTTAAATATTTTACTTTTTTAGAGTGTTTGATGCTTTTACAGGTATTGAAGAGACTGATTCTTTTTCTCATCTGTATCTACCTATCTGTATGTCTTTTTATCTACCTATCTATCTGTGTATCTATTTGTCTATCTGTCTACATAATTAGATAGCTACTTGGATTCAAGGAGTGATGTCGGCCAGATGGCCAACTAGAGTTGCCTGGCACTCAGCCCCTGACGAAAAGGGACCAAAACAACAAATAGTTACTTGTGCTATACATTAAAATTTTTAAAAATACTATTAGGGAAACTTAGAATTTTTCTCACCTTTGAATTTGGAGATAGAGCAAACATATATGGGACAAATTAAAAATTAATCCCCTGACTTCACACAATGCATTATCTTTGGTATGATTCATAGTATGCTAAGATTAATGCACTTACATAAGCCCCACATTGTCCTAAATCTGAGTGAAATGAATGACTGTGGTGACAAGTATAACTACAAATATCTTGCTTTTCTTAGTTTATGTTATAGAAATATTATCACTATTATAGAGTGGCTCTTTGTATTTAATATTAAAATTTTAGTACTACTTAAATTTTTATTCACTAAATATTACTTTTCCTGCAATACACAATTGCATACAAAGAAATCTCAGAGTGTTCCAATACAGTCTAAATGCATTCCTTACCTTTAAAACACCTCTTAGTTTACACGATGGTCCTCAAAAATTAAAGCCCATGTCATTCTCTGCTGATTCACAAATAATGTTAATCTTCATTTAAAATATATATTATAAAACCAACAGTTTATTGCTAATTATGCCTGAGGAGATGTAGCCTATTTCTAACCTTCATTAAGAGTCTTAATTCCTCTGTTCTATAGAAATTGTCTTTTACTGAAGGGAGAAAATAGCACAAAAGATAACAGTGAAACTATAGATGTAACTCCCTTTCATGCTCAAAAAGTTTAAAGTTTTAAGAGTTTCACATTCAGCTCTTAGGCCAAAAAGTGACAATGCTGCCGTATGATTTTTGAACCAATTGGCCAGGTATCTATGTCTCTATCGAGACATCCATCCTCTATGTTTAGGAATCACTGATGACAGGGCAGTTGGTGCTAAAACTGATCTGTTCCTCTGCACCAACTTCGTATATGTGCGATATATAGATATTAGATGAATTCAGCATAGGACCTAATAAATTAGTCTAGTAAAGGTTTTCATCACAAGTTAGGGTAAATAGGAGACTTCATTCACTCATTCAACAAGTATTTATTTAGCACCTACTGTGTGCCAGACCCTGGGCTATTGATGCAGATGGGACAGTGAGCAAGACAGAGAGTAGTTTTCACCTTCTAGGAGACGAGACAGACAGCAAGTGGTCCAGCAGCCTTCCAGGGTCCTGCAGCAGAGTGAAAAGGCTAGGAACCTTGAATGAGTTACTTCTCTGAGTCTCAGTTTCCTGATGTATCCATAAAATAACTCTCTCCTAAAGCATCTGTAGGAATGTGTGAGGGAATATATTTTTAAGGCACTTAGCAGAGCACCTGGCATCTGGTAAGTGCTAGGTACGTGGTAGCCTCCTTTTTCTTCTGTGTCAAAGTCAAACCACGGCCTGGAACCACTGTCCTCCACAATAGCTGCTGTTTCATTCTGATAAGGGGGAAGGGAACCAGAGAGAGGCTGACCACAGGGAAGAAAGCAGACATGCAAGTGGGGGTTGCCTGCAAGACATGGTTGCCTCCACCACCCGCGTCTGTGGAAATGAGTCTCCCCTGACACGCGTGTTCCAGAGAGAGGGAAGGTCCAATCTTCTGCCCTTCAATTGCAGCTTGCTTTGTTGTCCCTGTATAAAATGTAGCAACCCTAGGAACTGTTGGATTTTAATCCAATTCAGCAAACACTTATTTAACATCTGTCACATAAAAGGCTGTTGCTTATTCGGGAATTGGTGGCTGAGATGGCTAGACCTGTCGCTGGAATCGATGTGAGAGAATTATCCCTTATGTGACATTGGCTTTTGATAGATTCACGGAGGACCTTTGTTGGATATATGGCAATACCGGCGTGTATTTCTGTTCATTATAGAGAATTCAAAAGAAGAAAAAAAGAACAAGGTCTATCACATAATATACTGCACAAGAATGAGGTCCTTGTAGTGTTTTGAATGTCTGCGGTAGATGGTGGCGTGCAGCCAAGGTTCTGCACATTTGTGAACAAAAACAACAAAATGTAATGCTTTGTATCTTTCCAGCACCACTAGATTATATAGAGTAAGGCCAGCTATGCTTATTAAACAAGAATGCTTTAAAAAAGATAAAATGAAAATTTATATTCCTTTTAGAATAAAACTTATCTTAGTTTCTATAAACTGTTGTGCCTCATACATATTACAAAAATAAGCAGTAAAAAATAAATTACACCAATGTGAAATCTTCTTCCAAGGTACCTTAAAACTACAAATCACTTTACTCTGACTGTGGCCGCATGCAAGCAAGGCTACATTTTCCACCAGGCAGATCAGAGCTGAGCAGGAAAGCGTGCGTCGGGAGCGCGCCGTGCAGGGCGTGCCAGCTCACTGCGTTAGACGTGGCGCACGTGCACATAAAGCCGCCCTGATTCTACACATTTACATCTGTAGGGAGACACAGATAGTCCGGATAGCCTGTCGATGTGTTTATCATTGTCCTGGTCTCGGTAGCTGCTAATGGCGACGCTGACGGGGATACCCAGGAATGAAATTGGAATGAAAAAGCCGGTCTGTGGACCGCAGCGGTCGCCAGCCTCAGTGCATATACTTTCTTCTGTGGATTGTGCCTATTGGCAGTATATTGCAACCTTAAAACCTGGCATTTTTGGCTTACAGGCTTACTTCAGGGGTCGCCTGATGGCTGTGTTCAAAATGAGCAAACTTTCAGCGACTGCTGCTCGTTAATGAGCCTATTGTCCTTAGGGGCCGTAAATGAGGTCTGGCTTTCATGTCTAAGCCCTGCATACTCCCACGCGAGGGGTAAGTGTTTATGGAAAAAATTGTATTAATGGCCCCAATCCTGTGGGAAATTTAAATTAAGAAGGCAGAGAGATGAGTATCAACGCTCCAGCAGCTGCATGTGAATAGGGTATGAAAAGTGTATTCCCAATAATTGCGTTGAAGAGATGTGCGAAGGTGCGCAGCTCTGGACTTCCCTGTGGGCTGCAGAAACACAGGGGACACTCTCCAACAAGATTGGGATTTATGGAGTCACAGCAAGGCTGTGGCAAATTCCTGAATGTGTAAGAATTACAAAATGTATCGGACATGTAGGAAAATTGTAAGAGGAAGGTCATGTAGGGCTCAGGGGCTGTTTTATTTTGTCATCTTGGCTGCGTGAAGCACACCCCTGGGCATGAACCAGAAGAGTAGATGAGTCAATTCTGATGAGACTCACCCTCCGAACCTCGCCCTGGAGCAGCCAGTCTCTGCAGCCAGGCCTGGCCAGGTGGTTTCTTCTGCCCTCCCACCCTGCCCCGCATATGTCTTCGGATTTGGATTTCAAACATAACCATCCAGAAAGCCTTTTCTGACCTATGCCGCGTGTTTCCACTTCCTCTCCTCTTCTCCACCTTAGCACTCGTTACCCTGAAGTGTCATCTCCTAACCCCGCCCCCCACACCAAACCTGATGCAATCATTGGGGGTGGCAGGGTGAGGAGCATTATCATTTTTATAAAACCCTCAGCCAGGCCAGAGATGCGCTGTCTGAGCTGCAGGGTCACAAGCAAGAACATGTCAGTTTCACTCATTTTTGTATCTTCAGCCTTGGAACTGACAATAGGTGTTCTGACAATAGGTGTCCTATTATTATTTACTAAATGAAACTAATTTTTAAGTAATTAAAATTGGAATTAAAGTTCTATGTTTCATTCTGTCACTAGCGTTTTCTTTTAACTGACCACTAATTTGTTAGATTTTTCAAAAGTGCTGTCACATAATTATAAAGGCACATTTGCTGATATTATGTAAACTGCCTGGCACACAGGAAATGTCCAGTAACCAGTTTTCCTTTCCATGCCTTTCATGACTCAGATTGTTGGGTCTGCTGTCTTTTTAGCTGGCCAGTAATTAATTTGTCAGATCTTACAAATATGCTTTCACATATTTATGAAGACATATTTGCTGACAGCATATCAAATACCCGGCACATTACGAATGTCCAATAACCGTAAATCTCCCTTCATTCTTCTCGTGACATGGATCACTCAGGTTCTCTGCTTAGTTACACGGGGTTCACAGTGTTAACCAGTTTAGAGATTGAGTTCATGTTTATCACTTTCTTTCCAATTACACCTTTAATGTTAGCAGGTTCTTAATATTTTTCAGTCTTGGGGCAAGTTCAGCACATATGATCTTTATTCAGCTGGGGCAAACATCAAAGGCTAGAACGCATCAAATGATTTTTCACAAAGTATCTGTGTGCATGTGTGTGTATACAACCGACCCTTGAACAGTGAGGGTTAGGGGTGTCCAACTCCCACAACAGTCAAAAATCTGCGTCTAACTTTTCACTCCCCCAAAACTTAACTGCTAATAGCCTACTGTTGGTAGGATGCCTTACTGATAACATAAACAGTCAATTAACATATAAATAGACTAGTATCTACATGCATTCATGGCATATCTTTTTCTTAATTTTTTATATTTCTAGGCTGTGCAGTTCCTCTGTGATTTTTTATGAACTGTCGCAAACCTCCAAAAAATTTTCCAATAAATTTATTGAAAAAAATCCACTTACAAGTGGACCCATGTAGTTCAAACCCATGTTGTTCCAGGAACAACTGTATATATATATATGTATATATAAATACATATATGCATGCACACAAAGATAATTGATAGATATAGATTGGGAGATAGCAAATTAAAAGAAAATGAGGTCAAATGTTAACAATAGGTAAATCTGGGTAAAGGGCAAATGGAATATGGGTGTTATTTCTACTATTTTTATTTTTGCAACTTTTTGTATTGATATTATTTTCTAACAAAAAGTAAAAAAAAAATTAAACAAGCAACTTATGATTACCTAATAATTTTTAATGACCACTATGGCACATGGTATAAATGCTTTGTACTGAATTTGGAATAAAATAGTGTTTGTGATGAGCCTGAAACATAAAATAAGTATCAGTACAAGTCACTATCACTTGTAGAGTATGTCTATGGGTGGTGGTTGGTATTTATGTGTATTTTGCCAACTCTCCGATGATTAACTTGTCTCAGCACTAAAAATTCAATGAGGTCAAATAAAGATTTCAGTGACCCAAGCTGCTCTATTAGCATAACATGAATGTGGTCTGTGTGAATGTATTGAAATTGTGCCACGTCGTTCACACGTAAATGGGACAGTTCTTTGCTCTCTGGTCACTCAGCGCGCATCTGTTGAGTACCTTGCTCAGCTGCAGCTGTGGAGTAGGGGCTGAATGTTAACATCACTGTGTCCATTAAAGAGGCCACCATTGTCATGATACCATAGTTCTCTGAGTTACATTTTGGCCTTTTACCCTTGTCCAGGTTACTCTACGTACAACATTGCACGAAACACTGCAGGGACTGTAAACTGTGAACGAGAAATCATCTCCTGTCAGTGCTCTGCATGCTGACATTCTGGCCAGTCCCCTTCTCTGGAAGCTACCTTTTCGCTTACCTGTCTCGGCAGCTCTCTCGGTTCTCCCTCCCTCCCTGGCCAGTCGCTCGCAGGGTGGGAAAGCTGGTTCCTTCTGCTCTGCCTTCTCATCATCCATGTCTCTCCTCCAGGGCCACTCTCCCGTCCTCGCTTATTCTGGGTTTTTCTTTTTCAAAACCTTGTTCCATCCTGTGTATCCTGCGAGCCTGTGTGACTTAACATAAACATACGGCACAGTATCTCCTAGAAGGTTCAGAGATCTGTTCGTTATTTCCCCCAAGGGCGACTATCATTTCTGTGGCAGCAGCAACCTGAGAAATGGAATCAGAAGACACTTATAGCACTTCAACTCACTTTTAGTTAAGGAATTATTTTACAGTTTTCAAGTGTCTGCTGTTTTCTAAAGTTTTGACTGTTTATTTTTATGCCACAGAAAGGAAACTGTTTTTCATGTCTTATTTTTATTACACAAAACTAGAGGAAGGTGTGTCAGTATCTACTTCTTTATAGTTATTAGTCACATGCATTTATACCTTCCTGAAGGTAAATGTGCAGGAACAAAAACCATAAATTCTAGATCTTATTAATTTTTTGTAATTTAGATCATAGAGAAATGTTATCCATAGAATAAACATGCAACTCCAGTTATGCTCAGATAGTTGCTTTAGGTATTGTGGAAGTGTTCTTTACCAATGACCAGGCTGAAGCAAGTTCCTGTCAGATTGTTAGGTTATTGCAGATTAAGTGAAAGACAACGTGAGTCGGTAACGGGAGGGTGATGTCTTATGTATTCTTTGTAATCTTAGTGAAAAAAATTCACAGTGAATGCCGCTCTGCACACATGAGCTCCCATGGTACACATGACCATAAATGTTTTTGGTATTGTACTGTATGTGATTTCTGTAATCATTAAGGTATTCTTATAGTAATGTTTATTTGGACACTTCACTATCAAACTTCCTATAAATATTCAGAGTGAAAAAACTAATATATCAGGTAAGGTTACCCCAGAACATAATATAAAGGGTTAAGAATGTGACTATTTTTTTTCTTATCTCAGTTGAAGTTGAATCTTTAGATAATCCCAGAAAATTCTGGCCTTGCACCACCGTCCTGCTTAAACACATTCCCTGGGTTAGGTTGAGCCGTCAGCCTTGGTTTGCAGAGTGCCCAGTCCTTGATGGTGGTGGAGGGTCTGGTCCAGTCTTGGTGACTGTCTTAATTCCTGTGTGCTGCTGTAACAAAATACCTGAAACTGGGTAATTTATAAACAATAGGAATTTATTTTTCACAGCTCTGGAGGCTGGGAAGTCCAAGATCAAGGCCCAGCTCTCAGTGTCTGGCGAAGGCTACTCTCTGCTTCTGGGATTGGTGCGTCCTCTGGAGGAGATGAATTTTGTGTCCTCACATATGGCAGTGAAGGTGGGGTGGGAGGTCCAGCCCTCATTTGTGGGGTGTCTGTTCTGGCAGTCACTGAGTTGTACACTCTGCATACTGGAGCCTGGGCCACATTCCTCACACCCAGACAAAAGTCCATTTGGGTCCAGTGACTCTTCTTGCACACTGTACCGACCCCAGGCGTGAGGCATCCTGCTGGAGCTTCAGGAAACTCTTGCATCCATGGAATCATTGGGTTGCTTCTGGGGGTTGGCAGCTCTCAGAGACCTTGGGCTTATCTTCCTGGACATGAGGCAGAGCCATTTCTACACCCACTGCTGCCAAGACCTGCTGGCCTACAAGGGACCTGGGGCTTGCGCTCTCCCTCAGTTTACATTTCCTTCGTTTCTCAGGCTGATGTCGTATCCACTTCCTGATCTCAGTCCACAGGAAAGGTGGAGAGAAAGGGCATCAGAGCAGAGTCCCTTCCTGAAGACACACCTTGGTTCTCCCCTACGCTGGGCTGGAGAATATCCACTGCCCTAGAGGATAGAGGGGTGGGAAGCATTTCCTCAAGCAATCATTTGCATACAAGGCCCTGGGTCCCCATTTGGCATCCTTCAGTCTGGGAAAACCCAGTGACCAGGAATTGAAAGGAAAAATTGTTTTCTCTAATTTTCTGCTATAACAACCCTTCCCTGAGGCAGCCAGATCTAGGTGCTGCCCAAATAGGGAAGAGGGTCAGGATTTATAGGAATTAGTAAGGAAAGAGAGAACAAATACATATTTCAGAATAATACCCTTCCACGATATCATTAATATGGCCTTGGTGATCAGATTAGAAACTCTCTTATTAAGCTAATTTGTGATATTACACTCAATACCTCTGTGATAGAGAAGTATAATATTGTCACATAAGCTTTTTAATAGCATACTGACACCGAGAGAGATAGAAAACTGGATTGGATAAAGTATTCATCTTACCAAATAAGCCACTATAACTCTCAGGCTACGGATGTAAATTTTGACCTGTTATTCATCCAGGTAGTTATAGTAATGAAGAACTCTATATTGTTCTATAATACACATTCTATTTTAAGTCTGTTCAGATGATACCAAATTTTCTACACCATTGATCCATTAAAAAAAAGTCTTTCCTTGAATTTTGCTTGTGACTAATCGGCCTATTATATTCAGTTTTTTAGATAGGTTGACAAATTGAAAATCCAGCTTTAAATGTTATGGTAGTTTAAAAATAGAAGTGTTTTACTTCAAAATATTCTGAGATGCTGCTTTAAACAATAAAAATGTACTTGATAGCTTGTTAACCTCCATCTCTTGGATATCCTTTCTACAGTGATGGAAGGAGATCATTGTTTACTGCCTAAATCAGCCTTGTCAGAGCAACACTCTCTAGTGACTTTTTAAAGTCAGAGGAAACTGATACATTCTGTCTCCTGTGATTATGCAGCCTGGCATGGTGTTGGTGTTCTCTTGTATGCTTTTATTTTGAATGTGAATAACAGTCTTTAGCTGACTTTAGCATTTTATAAAAATTTGTGTATGCAGATTCTAGTTATATGAGTATCTACCAAATATATTAACTGAGTTTTATAGCCCGATTATTTTCTATGTCAGGTGCTTCTAAGACTCTTCACTATTCACTTACATCCGTTGTACTCGTTAAATGAGAATATTGGAAGCTACCTTATTTTGAGGTACAGCGTGAAGCACCAGTAGAGCTCTGTTACTACACATTTTAACATAATCTAGTGAAGGCTAGTACATGCTGCAAAGAAGCAGAATGAGTCAACAGACAATGTGATAGTGACATGGGATTTTATGACCTGAAAAAAAGTATGTCAAACCAATCAGAAAGACCTGAGTACCTCTGGGAAATTGGCAGATATTTTAGAGAGAAATGACTAGTCATTAAGAACTCGGGCCAGTTAAATTAGGGGATTAAAATATATTACATTGAGACACTGTTGCCATAAATTGCAGTTTGTTATTGAACATAAAATCCAGTCTAGTTTTGAAACTCAAATGATGAACACTTACAATGAATCCTTACTACCTTTCTATTGGTCCTCAGAAAAAAAAATAAAGCAAGAAATATTAGGTGTTAAAATATGTTTACTCCTATTAGATGTATACATTTTTTTGAGTCTAAGGAATAATATGAATTAAAGAAATCAATCTTTTTAGGTTCTAATCCTGAAAGTCTGATGAGCCATGTTGATAAATTTTCTGCTTTTTCTCTAGAGCTTCAAACTCTCCTTAAAAAAAAAAAAATAAAAATTCCTGGTGTTTACCATCAGCATTTCAATACGCTAGCATTTACCTTTACCATGATAAAAATTGTTTCCCTGCCCCTAACCTTGTCTCCAGGTGCTGTCCTAGTGCTCTCCTGCATTTCAGAGCCAGCCCCTCTTTAGAGTTTCGCTAACACTCAGCACCTTAACTTCCCCTTCTCAAGATCACTCGGATAAGGAACAGCTGTCGTCTCTTTGCATCTCCCCACACCCCAAAAGGAGGCCCAGCACCCTGTTTGACTCTCTGAAATGGGACAGCATGTGCCCACTTGGACATTCACCTTGGTCCTCATATCACATCACTGTGATTTGGCATCCTCGGGGCAGGACCCGAGGATTGAACTGTGTTGCCAACTGTCCAGCAAGCAGTGGTGCACACTCTGCCCTGTATGACCCCTTTCAGATACAAGTCTCTGTGACTGATGGCTATGATGATGGCAGACGAGAAAAGGAGGCAACATCCACCCAGAAGCACCCCTTGAGAACTTTTACCTCCCTGACTCAGCTCTTAGTACACTCCTGGGATCTTGCCAAAACCGAGTGCTCCATGGAAGCCTTGTCATACTCACATGTGGCCTGACCTTCACATTAGGGCAGATCAGCTTAGGCCTAATGCCTGAAACATAGGAAGGACCCAACAAGCCTTGCCTGTCAAATGGACATGGTGTATTCAGGAGCACACCCAGCTTGACCCCGGTAGCATTGCAGTGACATGAAAAATCAGCAGCTATCTACCAGGGGAAATTTATCCCCCACTCTGCCACCTGAAGCAAAGCTGGTGGCTCAACGGCCACAATTCACAGAGGCTCCCCTAACTGCCTGGGCCTGGTTCACTGATGATTCGGCTAAGCTGAGACCCAGGGATGTCCACTGGGCAGCTCCAACTGGACAAAGCCAAAGATGGACGTGGTCGCTCCATCCTGTGGGCAGACCTTAAGGCCATTCTCAGCTCTACCTGGTACTTCCCTTAGTAAAGCTTGTTACATGCTTGTTATATTTTTCCCAACTCTGAGGCTATTGCCCATGGCCTAGGTATTGGGTTTCCCACTTGAAAAAAACGACAGAGAGGCAGATAAAACCTCTTCGTGGGCTGCAGACCATGAGAACAAATCCCACTGCTGACGGAACCATCTGAGTCACTCATGTACATGCCCACCATGGATCCTGTTTCCTGATGAAAGCGACTGCAGTGGAGCTGCTGGTCCAGACTGTACTACCCACGTGGCCACATGGCTGTCTGAATCCATCTTGATGCTGGACATGGCTGCACGTCCAACCGTCACAGAGTGAGCGCAAAGCGAAGAACTCCATTTCTGACACACAGCCACCGCTCACCGCGTGCTAGACTTGTAGCCCATTTGTATTACAGGAGGCTGTGTTCCATGGGACATTGCCCCTGCTCCTGGAAATCTGCCTATGTTGGACCTTTGACCCCCACTCCAGGCTATTGGTGGTGCCTCACCACCACCAACGCTTTTTCAGGTTGTGGGGTTGCTGTTCCAGTCTGAGCAGCCGGCTCCTGCCACACCACCGGGCTAATTTGTTCACACTTTCAGTTTGTGTTTGCAGTCTGACAACGGTATGCCTTTTGTCACAGAAACCACTCAGGAATGGATGGATGGACCCCCCCGCTGCCTGCCAGCCACAGGCAACAGGCATTGTTGCCCACTGGAAGAGCCTCTTTAAAGATAGACTCCAAAAAATCCTGACTTTTATGTTCTTCTGGTCACACACTTTAGTAAGACAGTTTGGTCACTGAATGTGGCTGTCCCCAGGGAGAGCTCATCTTCTCTTAGCTGTTTCCTGGGTAATGATCAGAATGAAGGTGTGAGGAGTCATAAAAAACTGTTTTGAAAATTTAATAATCCTCCCTGATCATTCTGGACATGATACTTCTTTCTTTACCTAACCTGCCTGGTTGGTTCACTCTCTGGGGCCCAGTGGATTCAAATCTAATTCTGATTTGGATTATCTTTTACTGGGTTGCCACGGACTGAGATGATTAAGACAATGGCCACTGGCTAGGAGCTCTGCCCAGTGAGCCCCCTGCAGTGGTC